>PVJA010028315.1:0-27714 GCA_004027025.1 Myocastor coypus | reverse complement strand
AATGTGATATAAGCAGTTACACAATTTTGACACAGATATTTGGAAATTCAAGGAAATACAAAATTGTAGCCTGTCAAGAATATGGTTTTTGGCACAGTCTCTTATTTTCAAGTACTACTCTTGAGAGAATGACAGTAACTGAGTTTACACCAGGAGCAGTACATATCAAAAAGACAAGAGTGACATGTATTCCAAACATGGTTTTAGCATTACATTGTGCTATAGTCAATATGCTGAACCTTTTGAAGGTTCTTGAGACCAATACCTGATTCATCCTGTGTACATAAGTGTATGGTTTTGCTATTGATGTTTTCTGCTTTGTCTGCTCCCAGTCACTTCGTCCTTACTGCCTTTTAGATTCCTTATGTTAGTGCTAGTCCCAAGCAGAGATCAGCAGACCAAAATTATCTATACATGGTACTTTTACATTTTAAAATACTCTGTTTAATAATTCCATAGGCATTTGAGTAATTTAACTTAAGATTTTCAACTACTTTAAACTTTTCTCCAAAGGGGAACATTTTTGAGTGTTTACTTATACTTCTCATGGTTTCCAGACATTTCCATTTTTATGTCTCTCTCAACATGTGCAACAAGGAATGGAAAACAGAACTCTTAACAGAGTCTTTTCTTAGGCCCACAGTGATGTTTGTAGGGGCACTGGAGCCCCCCACTTTTCTTCTTCTGGTGTATTGTACTCTGTATTCTCGTTTTTCCATATTTGATTTAGTTTAGCTGAAGGATCGAGACTCTTGATAGCTCAATGTTAAATCTATAAAATAACATGAGAAACAAAAAAGCAAAAGGCTAGAAAGTGCTACACTGGAAAAAAAAATCCAATTGAAAATTAGAATCAAAACCAGTGGAAGAGCTAGGTGTGATGGCACACACCTGTAATCCCAGTACTTGGGAATCTGAGGCAGGAGGATCAGTGCAAGTTCAAGACCAGCCTGTGCTACAAAGGTGAGCTCATGGCCAGCCTGAACCATATAGTAAGACTTTCTCAAAAAGAAAAAAGAAAACTGGAAGTAGAGGAAAGAGATGTATCTATGTATGTAAGCAGAATGGTTTGGATAATTATACTGTGGATTTCTGCTGGTCTGTGGAAAAGAGCAGTTAGTGCTTAATTGTTTTTTGTTTGTTTTCTTTTCTTTGTTCATTTTCTCTCCTTAGTTTCTCATAACATTTTTTCCTTTTTTCTTTTTCCAATTTTGCATGCATATATCTGGTAATCTGAACAACTAATTTGAAGATGCTATGCAATACAACAAACACTGTCTAATTCTTTTTTTTTTTTTTTTAATCTGGAACTGGGGACTAAATTCAGGCTTCGAATTCATATTATTTTGTTTAGTGAACTTGTGAATCATTTCTAATTTTTTCTTTTATATAGCTATTATGTATTCATATATATGTGTATGTATCATATATAACATGACTTCTAAGTCTACAGTTATAGTTAATTTTTTGAAATACTGCCAGGTATATTTATTCTAAAATGTGATATCTTAAGAAAAGTGATGAATTTTATGAATAAAACCTTTGATGACAGTTTTAGCCCCCTCCTCTGTTTACTGTCTAGGCAGACATTAGCCTTTTTAAAATTCTATACCATTTTTCTATGAAAGTATCCCTAGTGAAAAAAGGGCATAGGTTTTGGAACCAGAAAGTTCTGAGTTCATGTCCTCCTTTGCAACCTACTTGCAGAGTTACCTTCTACAAGACACTTAGACTAATAGCCTCAGTTTTTCATATATAAGTTGGGCTTACTTGTCAGGGTTGTGAAGTTTAGAGACCCTGAAATGCTAAAGGTTCTGGCTAAAGTGCATATTCATTAAACAACAGTGACTTTTTTATGTATAATAACTTTCCTGATAGGCCATCAGGAAGCATATTCCAGTAGCATATAGTGCCCCACATTCTTCAGATCCGTGGCATTGATGTGCCTTAAAGAGACTTATCAGTGGCATCCTATATTAGTTGCATGTTCAGAATGGGACACTCAAGTCCTGCAGTGGAGTTCCAAATACAGTTAGTGTGTGTTGAAGTCAGCACACCTTCCTACAGGCTTTCCTGGCCCTTTTCTGGGGGCCACAGTCAGTATGGCTCTGTTTGCTGTCCTCACCAGCCTCCCACACTCCACTGAATCACACTGTGGAGGACGGAACCAGGTATTAAGAATACATTAATACTTTCAATCTTCCTATCCTTAGATCCCAGACAAGGGCAGTAGTAGAGCACTATACCTGACTGAAGTCTCTGAAAGTGTGTTGTGCCCCTTAGGGGTGGCATACTCATATTAGAGAGAAGAAAGCTTCTCTCTTGGACTGCTTGAGGTCTAACAGTGTTTCTGAAACTCACTTTGTTACTCTAATTCTTTTAATACTTTGAGAGATGGGTCTTTCTTTTTGAGAGCTGTGTTATCCTCACTGCAGTGCTGAGAAAGTTGAGTAGAACCAGCTGACCAGAAGCAAGACTTACAGTTGAGAAACCCTGACCCTTCTGTATTTCTCCAGTCTAAATTATACTTTGCTCATTTTACTGGGGAAATTGCTGTTTTGTGATGGGTCAAAATCAAACCCACTGTTCCAGTCAGGCCTTCTGGTAGAGAGTAATGCTGTACATTGTTCCATGTTCAAATATTCAATAACAATTCCCTAATGCTATCAGGCCACAGTCAAGTCGAGTCTTAAATATTAGAGGCTCCCAGGGCTCTTAGGCAAAGATTTCACAAAGGGCTCCATTAATTTCATCTGCAAGGAAAAGAATACATTAATACCTTCAATAGAGACAGTTCTTAAGTTATCTTTTAGAACCAGTGAGACCCAAAGGAACCAGAAGTGCTTTCCTGGTTACCTTCTCATCTAGCTTTTAACCCCATTGAAGGAAAGGATTTTCAAACTCTCATCTTATCTTTCTCATTTATACCCCCAGAACCGGATTTCAGCTCTAAGAATTATCAGCTGATTTTATATTTCATTGTAGTCTATAGGGAAATAGAAGGTACTTTCTCATCAAAATGGCTTTTTCCCCCTTTTCCCCTCTGGCTTCACCTGCTAACTGATTACTTTCCTCTGCTTCTTGCCCCTGCTTCCCCTTTCCCTGTTTCGAAGATCAGAAGCAGCAGCACCAGTGGTTCCTTTGTCTCCTCTTCACCCCTGCCCCAGCCCCAGTTACTGCAGGGGCCAGTCAGGTCCTGCCTTCTCCCTCATTAGCCCTGCACTCGTGGGGCTATCTGAGTGAGCTCTGAGGTCTCCGCACAGCGTGAGTTTTCTGTTGTACATGCTCAGCCCAAGAATTTTTTATTCATTAATATGAAATAATTAGACATCACAAAGCCTTAGCTCTATCATCTACCTTCTACACATATAATGGCTCTTTTATATCATGGCACTTGACTTTGTTTATTCAGCATAATGAGGGCAGCATTCAGGCTATAGCTAACCTGTTAAATATTTACCTATGAGGTGGATATTAATGCGTGAGTCAGCAGCACTTATCAGTGTGTGACCCTGGATATTAGGCTGTATGCCCTTACAAGCTAGAAACTACTGTTAGACAAAAGGCAAAATAAGCATACCTCAAAAAATAAACTCAGTCAAACCATCTTTCATAGTACTGAAGAGCCTCATGCATTGAGGCTCACCATGTGTAGCTACAAAAGTCATTCAGATGTAGCCAGGCCCATATGGAGTGTGGTTGGCTCATCATGTCCATGATCTAGAAAATCCGCTCATGATGAGGGAGCGACACTACTAAGGGAGGAAAACCATGAAGGTCGGTGCCTGCCTGGCTGCCATGCAGAGGGCTGCAAAGGAAGGTGAACTGTGCATCACAGCATCTGCTTTAGCCATGGCCTAAGTGCCTCTAGGAGCCCTTTATCCTCCCTGGGGTCCTGACCTAGCAGACTGAAGGCCTGGGGCTGAGGGCAGAGCACTTGGCTAGCACACATGAGGCCCTAGGTTCAATCTCCAGCACTGCCCTAGCCCCCAAATCCTCCTCCTCTTAGGGAGGCAGCCTATTTCAGGGGGTGGGGGGGAAGAAAGACAGACACAGGCTGTGATGCTTGGCAGACCTGTGTCCAATCTTGATTTTACTGCTGACTTGCTCTGCAAACATCAGCCAATTTACCCTTCAATCCTTGATTTACTCACCTGTAAAATTGCATTAATTGCCATCTCATTGAAATATGAGGATGGCTTAAGTTAAGTAATATGGTAAATGAGTTAACAATACGTATTCTTAATAATCACAGGAGCAGATGAAATTGAGCTAGAGGCAGGAAATGAGGTAGAGTTCTCAGTGATTCTTAACCAGCACACTGGCAAGTTCAGTGCTTAATGTTTGGAGAGTTTGCAAGGGCCCCAAGGCTGTGGCAGCCCCTCGACCTGACAGTTGGTCAATCACTTGAAGAACATCATCCTGGATGATGTCAGTGCTCCTGGCCTAATGCTTCTTCATCAGCTAAGGTCACCAGATAACTCAGTGGGATTTGGTGCACAAAAAAAAGATCTCTCAGGCTGGTGTCATTGATAACCGTGTCACAAAACATATTTTTTTTTTTTTTTTTTTTGTCTTTTTGAGACAGGGTCTCGCTATGCAGTTGAGGCTGGCCTTGAGCTCACTGTTGTAGCCCAGGCTGGTCTCGAACTCGCACCAATCCTCCTGCCTCAGCCTCCCGAGTGCTGGGATTACAGGCGTGAGCCACCACGCCCGGCTACAAAACATATTCTTAATCCACTATGATCAAGCTGGGGGACTCTGGTAAAGGGCTCTGAACATCTCCCTCTTTCTCCCTCCCGGGATCTGGAAATTTTATTCTATTGAGTTATTACACCACTTTTAACACTTTTCTCATGTTATGTTTAAAAATAAATAAATTTAAGAAAGCATTGTAAAATTAAAAACCTTTTTTAAAAGAAACATGGTCTGACAGGCCAAATATTGTAGCTAGGCTTTGGATTTTTTCACATCTCTGCTTTTTCCCTTCACAATAGTAATTTTCATTTCATGGCTATATTTTCAGCTGACACAGTTCAGGCAGAGAAAAGTTTAGAAATGGGGGAAGCAGGAATAAAATTCAGAGAGTTGTCCATAAACTGTTTCTCTTCTTTGTATATAATGTAACAATGATTAAATACTTAGTCTGGGGCCAGCAAGATGGCCCAGTGGTCTAAAGCACCTGCTTAGGCAACTGTAGGGACTGCAGTTCAATCCTCGGCACCACATACTGGGCCAACCCCACCTCCAGGGCAGGCCAAGCCAGCCACAGTATAAATAAATAAATACGTATGTACATACATACATACATACATACTTGGTCTATTGACAGGGGGTGTTGTAATGCTAAGGATTGTTTCTCTAAAGTAAAGATATGAGCAGTCTAGAACCTGGATTTGTTCATACTGTACAGATACTTAACCAGTCACTGTAAGAGATAAAAATGAATTTATTTTTCTTGTCCATATGTTTTTTAAATGAATTTAGGATAGGGCTTGTAGGGTCTCACTATGTAGATTGGCCTTACAGTAATTCTCCAGTTTTCAGCCTCCCAAGTGCTGGCATTGCAGGTGTATGCCACCGGCACCCAGTCTCAATCACTGTTTCAGCATGCCTTGGGGGCCAGGCCAGCACAGCATGGCAGGAATCAAACCCTGGCCGCTGCACTCTGCTGACACGGATGCTTTAGTCCACTGAGCTATCTGGCCAGCCCATTGTCCATATCTTCTTGAGTAGTTTTTCCATTCTGATGAAATTATAAGAACTTTCTGACAAGATGTCTTCTGTATACTTCAAAGAAAGCCTGCCTTGGGTCCTCAGAAAGCCATGCAAATTTTCCTCACCTTTAGAATTTTGTTATATCAAACCCAATATCTTCTCTCACCCTAGCAAAAGGCAGCAGTGGTCTTGCTAACCCTGTGCAGTTACCAAGTGCAGGTGATTCACTCCTGTCACACTGAGTCAAAGGTGGTCTGATTCATGTTCTCAGCATGAGTATACTTAGGTATCCCCTGAGCAAAAAAAGTTTATTTCAAACCTTTCCTTTCCACAGACTTCCTCACATCACCTGTGCTTTTGTTTGTTGGAAATTTTTAACTCCATAAACAAGCAGCAAATTCATCTTTACCAGAAAAATAACGTAGAACTCTGTGGTTAGTACAGAAGGTGTTTAGAGTTTGTTTAGTACTTAGATGTGCATCCTGTAACACAAATACAAGCTTGAACCAGCCTGGCCTCCCTCTTCAGGAGTGTGTTTCTAGGGAGTTAACATGCTTTTCTACTCTTTGCAACTTTGTTGTTGTGGGAACTTGGATAATGAATAGTCATACAATAAAGGAATTTTAGAGGTTTTAAAATATATTACAGGAAGATTTTAAAGATTCATGGAAAAATATACATTATAATAAGAAGAAAAAGATTAAGGTTGATAAATGCATGCTGTAAAGTTATGACAATTTTTCTAATAGTTACATGCTGACTACCTGAAACTGAACATTTTTACCTCTTTTTTTACTTATTTACTTTTTAAATTTTTTTTATTTTTTGTATTTTAGGGAAGGGCCTACAAGATGTTTAGAGTCTCACTACTAGATCAGACTTGTTGCAATCCACCTGTTCACAGCCTCTCAAAAGCTGGGATTATAGGCATGTACTACTACACCCAGTCTCAGTTGCTGTCTCCTCATGCCCCTGAAGGTGGGACTGGCAGGACTAGGAATTGAACCCCTGACCCTGTGGACCTGCTTGCAGGTGCTTTAATCCACTGAACTATTTCACTAACCCTGAAAAATTTTACTTCTAAAAGTTATGTAAACTATTTCTGAGTTACCCTTGTATCTTTGGAATCAACAGTTACTTCCTATACTTTTTTTGTTCAACAGTTACTGACTACTTCCTTGTTTACACTATACCTTCTTGTATACCTTATAGATACAGGCTAGAGAAGCTAGAGAACTAAGTCTCTTACATGTATTGTTATAAGATCACATCAGCTCCTTTTAGTTTAGTTGTTGTGCTTAATGAGTACCTTGCCTTTGTCTACACTGAATCGGGTATCATAATGAAGACTAAAAGAGTATTTTAATAATACATATAGTTCATTACTATTGGTAATCATCTCACTGTGCCAGTCAGGCTTTGCTAATTTGTACTTGTAGGTGATAAGTTCCTGAGTTGTTTTTAATGATGGGTAGCATGTACATGATACTCTTAACACAATGGAGTTAAGACACAGAAAATGCATTGTTTCTATGGTGTGAGAGACCCAAATAAGGATAATAGAGGATAAATAATGGGAAGTTCAAATGAGGAGAACAAGGGAGAGGGAAGGAAAGGAAAGGGCAAAGTAAAAACAAAGCTTTAGTACATGAGAAGGGGAGGGTTGAAGCAAAGGGAGAGAGGGAAGAAAGAAGTAAGATGTTAATTAAAAGTACAAATTCCTTACAATGGATGTGATAATTATGCATGACATATGTACTAATTTTATTTTCAAAAATAAAATAAAAGGGAGAAATATAATAATAAAGTAAACCCCATAGTCCATTACTGTTGGTCCAAGGCAGTGGCAGCCAGATTGTGAGGAAGGAGGCCAAGTGTGCTTGAAATGTCACTTTCTAAGTTGCTTGGGCTGAGACAAGTGTTTGCTGTCCTCTTGTCCTTCAGTGCCCTGGGAGGCTCTTCAGCTCTCCACATCCCAGCTTTTCCAGGAGGAGGATGTCTCATTGATTATGTTCCTCAAGTGTGCCACCTGCTCACCAACAAGGTAAAAAGCAAGTCCTCCTGTCTTATCATGATGTGGGTAGTCATGCAAGTACCAGGCACCCTTGGCCATCATCTGATATCTGCCTTTCCTACTTTGAATTGCAACTTTTCTGTTTTTCTCCTTATTTATCCTATTTCACCCTATCTTTTTTTATTTTCTAAGAATCTGATCTCCTGTTCCAGTCATATCTTCATCTCTTAACTTTGTGTCTCAGGATTTAAGAGGATTTAAGTCATCTTTTTGTGACACCCCCCCCCCATGTTTCTGCTACATCTTGCATCTCTTTACAGCTCTAAATTTTTGAACCCTTTTATTTTCCAGTTTTCTGGTATATTCATCCATCTATCCTTGTGTTTGCTGTTAGTTGGTATCAGGGTGCTTCTTTAAAAACTACCTTCATTTCTTTCTATCTTTCTGTACCTCAGTGTGTGTGTGTGTGTGTGTGTGTGTGTGTGTGTGTGTGTGTGTGTTTGGTATCAGGAATCAGACTCAGGACCTTGTGCTAACTGAACTAACTCCTGGCCCCTTGGGTATTTGTGGGGGGGGAATTGTTGTTGTCATTTTGTTTTGTTTCATACCTTGCTTTTAATAGTTCTCATTTCTTCCTGTCATGTCTGGGAGCCTGTTGTTGTCTGAGTGCTGCTCCTCGGGGCAGGAATTCCAGGTCAGCTGGTCTGTCCATCAGATTACTATCGAAAACTTTCCTTGAGATGTATTAATGAACCATTACACTGACAAGTAACTGAATTTACTATAGTAGTAGTTGTAAGATATTTCCAAGAAGTATCCTGTGAGTGTCTTTAGCCAAAACTTAGAGATATTAATGCAACATAGAGATATTATTTCCAACGTAGGCTATGACTCAGTTTATTTGATTGCAAAAGTCTTATTTTCCTTGTTTCTGTTGATTTGTTTGCTTTGGCTTGGAAAAAGGATCTTTTATTTGTCTCTCTCATTCAAAAGGTAGCTCATCTTTATATAGAAAATATTTTAAAAGCACAGTAATATCTCAAAAGCTTCTGTATTATTTTTCAAATGCCAGAAAAACAAACCTAGCAACTCTGCAGCCTGTAGGCTTGGCCTAGACTGCAGGGCCTTTAGCGCTTACAAAGTGGCTGTTTATCATTCATGAGACCAGATTCCCCCAGCCACTGTCCTCCTCCAAGACCAACCAGAGAGCAGAATTGTTATTTACATTCCAGGGCTTTACACTGCCTTCGAATCTGTGTCCCAGAATTACAGAGAAAAATGCAAATTGGGTCTTCCAGAACTGAAAAGAAAAGCCTTTTTCAAGCTCTCCAATTGAGATTAATTTCTAGTGATACATTTTCTTCTAAAAAACATTGTAATATCATTTTCCCAGAAATACAAGAATCAGTCAGTTTTTCTTATCTGGTTCTTTCATTAATTTTACTTGTCTTTTCAAATTGGTGTTCTTCTCTTTGCTCCAAACGAGGACAGTATGGGCTGCTTTTAGGAACAGTCTCTTCAAATGAATTTCCATAATTACATTGGAACCTATCTTTATAGCCAGTTTTGTTGTAGGTTTCTGTTAAAATGGTTTTCTGTTTTTAAAACCAAGTACACAGAACTGTTTGCATCCCCTTTTAAACAAAGCCACTTAAGCAAACTTATCATCTGTTTTTCTTTTCTGAAAATAACAGTTCTGATCATGCACTGAGCCTGCAAAGTAAGCACTGTTTTCATAAATTGACATAAGCCCTTATTACGTAAACGAAATTGTTTTGCGCTTAAAGCATGCAACACTGCCATCAGTGTCAGTTGTGTCAAGGTTACTCCAAGTACTTTATTGTGAGCTTTTGTCAACTGTGGAAACGCAGTGTGGCTATAGCCAATGTAAACAGGTTTTTTTTGGGGGGAGTCTCTCTTTCCCACTGTTTCTTTAGGCTGTTTTGAGGACGCTGTGAGAAGTATGTTTTCATGTTAAAAGCTGGTGGGTAAATGGCTGTCAGACACTTAGCTTAATCAGTTCACATTTTTTAAAAGGAAACTGTTATTCAGTGATAAGGCAATATAAAGGGGAAAATAAAATTAAAAATTCTACTGTAATATAGTACTACTTATTCTGAATGTTGGGATTTTAAAAAAGAAAGATTTAAGCATTATCTTTTTAATAGGAGTTCAGTAAAACTAAAGGAAAAGCCTAATGATGAAGTATGTATTTTTTTATTATTTTTATTTATTTTCGGGAGTATGGGTATTAGGAATTGAACTCTAGACCTCATACTTGCCAGGCAAGCACTGCACCACTGAGCTAAATCCCCAGCAGTTTTTATAGAGAGTAACAGCTGACAAGTGCAAAAAGAATAATAGGATTCAAAGAAAATTGTGGTATTTTTGCCCCTAAGTTGATTCAAACAGTTGATTCAAAGAATCTCCCAACAGATCAGGTGAATATCTGATGAGGAACTAACTCTTCACATGCTTTGAGAAATACCCCTAGATTACTCACTAGGGGGTGTGGGAAGGGAGAGAGGGTACAGATATAATACATACTCTGTATAACAAGGTAGAGCATCTCCTAATGGAGTAGTCTGGCTGTAATCATCTTAACCAAGAGAACACACCCCATGTGAGCATCACCAATGGGGTCTTCTTGCCAAAAATGTTTAGCGCAAGTCTAATTGCCCCTGTACCTATAATTTCCATTCTATAGGCCATACTGAAGATAAAGGAAAAAAGCTAGAAGCAATTAGACAATTGGGACTAAAAAATTAAACCAGTCACGGCCTGGGGAGATAGCTTGGCTGGCTCTAAGTAACTGCCTGGCAAGTGCAAAGCCCCAGGTTTGATCCTGGTAACCTGAGTGTGCTGTGCCACCCCTGGAGCCTAGCTTAGTGACACACACCTGTAATCCTAGTGCTGGGGAGGGTAAGGCAGGAGGATCTCTAGGAGTCTGAGCTGTAGAATCAAGGATTAGGGATTTTATTTGTCTTTATGCCCTTTAAGTCTTTTGCATCTAGAATAATAATGATAGCACATCCTTAAGTGTGAGTACATGTGCAAATATGTGTTCCCACACATGTACATGTGGCACTGACTTTTCAATGAATCTGTCTGTCTCATCTATCTATCTATCTATCTATCTATCTGTCTGTCTGTCTGTCTGTCTGGTATAAATAGAATCCTTAATCCCTGATTCTGTATTGCTTTTTAAAAGATTTTGTAGATAACTGGGAAATTTTAAAAAATTGATGGACTACTAGATGATCCAGAAAATAACTGCTAAATGTGTTGTGTATGATAATAGCATTGCAATCCTGGAGGAGAGTGTTTTATACTTTAGAGTTACATATGGATACATTTAAGGGTGAACCATTATGAGGTCTCTCATTTCCTTTGAAATATTTCAGTAAGCTTGAAAGATTTATAGAGGGCTAGATGAAGCGGGGAGACAAAGTAGTCATGGTTGAATATGGGTAGCAAGAATATGGCTATTCATTTTCCTATTCTTTTTAATTCCCTGAATCGCTGAAATTTTTCATAATAAAACATTAAAACTTTTCGGCACTAATTGTGAACTTTGGGTTCTATTCCAGGTACAGTATGTGATTCAAGGATATCACAAAAGAAGAGAATATATCGCTGCTTTCCTCAGTCACTTTGGCACGTAAGTTTTGCTTTATTCCAACCAGGTACTGGTGATGCCCCTACTTGCTAATGACCCTAACATGGGCACTTGATAGCACTTAGTCCTCATGTACATCTTTCCAATGCCATTTTGATTGTTTCTGGTATGTTGCTCCTAGGAGGACATTTTTTAAGCATATTTTAGTACACAGTGAAGCAAGCATTCTCTCTGCTATAGCAGAAGCATGGCTTAGCCCAGACACAGCAGTGGCGATAGTAATCCCTGCCTTGTGAGCTTTTCATTTGTATTTCACATCTACCCTGTTATCTCAGAGCAGCAAGAGGTAAACCAGGCAGGCATTTGGAACATATTTTGTTATGGATGGCCTTGAGACTTTGGAATTCACATACCTAGAAGCAGACTAACTAATGCAACAGCACTACCAGCAGAACACACAAATTTGGGAAGAAATCTAACATTTAGATGTAAAAGCAGTGACTCATTCTTGAGGAGTTAGAAGATGCAGAGAGCAAAAAGGGAAGTGTGTGATACAGCTGCAGAGCTACCCCTCCTACTGCTGCCCTCCATGCATTTGTCTTCTCTGGCTGCCAGAGGCTGTGCTGCTCTGTGCCCATGGCCTTTCATGCTGTCCAGGACTTACAGACTTCTGCTGGGGCATGGCTATGTGGGAGAGGCTGTGTGTTTCCTCAGGTCTTGAAAGGTTGGTGCTCTGCCTGCCAGGTCGGACTGAGCCCTAAGTTTCCATGGTCTCATCATGACCTACCTTATTTCAGAGAAGGTTAGTAAATAATAGGAGCATATATATAGGAGCTCAAAAGTGAATTTTAAAATACATAAATAAAAATTGGAAAATTAGGATTGCAAAAGAGAAAATAAAGCCAAGGATAAGACTGGCATTCTCTGGAGTATTATTTTTAAACTGCAGGACACTTATAAGCAACATTTCTGGATCTTCGGTGTAATTTAAGCGGTTTTCTCATTATTTGTATTATCCAATGTAGAAATAACAGTATCCAAACAATATGACTCTCACATGAATCTTTAATACTTAAGTTTTCTCAGCTTTATTTGTGAACATATTTTGAGAAAGTAGTTTTGATACAGAGGCTAATAAATGGTACATTAATCTTGTTTGAATAAGATGATGTGTAATATATATAGATAGATAGATATAGATATAGATATATATAATTAGAGAAACTAATAATGTGACCTGCAAAGTGGGGAGCACCTCCCCAGGAGCTACACAGTTCCAGTTAGGCACAATCTATATGTATGTTTGCCTTTAGATAACATTCTCTTTAATGTACATGTTTGTGTATGTTATACACATAGGACAATAACCTGTTTGTATGAAATCACTACTAATTATACTGTATTGCTGTACTACATGCATGATGAAAGGCTATGGGATGCAGATACTATCATTTAGATACTATCATTGTCTAAAACATTTAGATATCAGTGTTCTAACACTGAGTAAATTATAAATTCATAGAAGCAGAAACTCGTACACAGCATTGTTGACCAAAAGCACATGTTTTTTGTGGCTGTGTTGCTTTTGTTTTGTTTGTTTTCCACTACTAGGGATTGAATCCAGGGCCTTGGTGCAGAGCTATATCACCTGCCCTTTTATGTTTTGAGATAAGCTCTCACTAAGCTGCTCAGGTTGGGCTCAAACTGAGATCAGGTTCAATGATGCATTAACTGTTGTTGAAAAACTCACTTAACTCTTAGGATCCTTGCTCCTTTACTTTTCCAATGGGGGTTGCAACTGTCCCTTTCTCATCAATATAAAGGTTCTGATCCACCTGATTTGGCCAGGCAGAAGGCAACCCCCAGGACAGCAAAGGCCTCTTTGTAGGAGAGGATGCTTCTTGTCTTGGGTATCTAGTTAGTTTTGTCACATTACGGCGGCAGCATCCCCCAGGCACTCTCCCCTTGTGGGAAATCAATGAGGCAGGCCCACTAGAGTTCTGCTGGAAGTGTCTCTGCCACCTGAACTCAGTGCACACACCTCTAACATTGCTGATCTTTCTTGAACCCTGTGGGGAGGGAGTAGAACACACATGTTGAAAGGTTTCACATACTTTGGAAGAAAAGTAATATATAACCTCATGGTTATATATATGGTTACTGGGTATGAAAGTGAGGCCTATTGATCATTGTACATTTAGTTTTATGGTGTCATTGCTAACTTGATTTCTTAATTTGTCCTTTTATGCACAGCTTATAATTAATGTTCACATTTTATTGTTTATCTTGTTTTTAATAATTGTGTGGTGAAGTTTGCAAATATTATATTTGTTTCACACATAAGGAAACTGTGACTCCAGAACTTAAGTGTTTGCCCAAGGTCATAGCAAATAATAAATGATAAAGCTGTGGCTTAAACCTAGATGTTGTCATTCCGAATCCCACATCCTTAGTGTGGTAATACACATTCACTTAAATCCACATTCAATTCAATAACCTTGACCTCACAAATATGTTCTTTACTTGGTTCCATCTTTTTTATATCTTGTTTTTTATGATTGTGTTCTGTTTATGTTTGTATGTTTTTGTTACATAGAGGTGTTGTGGAATATGATGCAGAAGGCTTTACAAAACTCACTCTGCTGCTGATGTGGAAAGACTTTTGTTTTCTTGTACACAGTGAGTATGCTTAAGCTATCAGCATTTCACTAAGCACTTGCAAATGTTCTAAATGACATATAATAATCAGTATAAGAAGCTTTAGTGTCCTATTTTGGTAACTTTTACTTTAGCATATGTATTTATATTGTGTGATCTTAAAGGCAGAATATCTCTAGACAAGAGGTTCTTAGCCACTGGGGTGATGTTGCCCTTATGGGCTATCTGGCAATGTTTGGAGACATTTTTGTTCACTATGACTAGGGCATTGCTGAACAGTGGGTCAGCAGTGCAGGTAAATGTGTAAAGTTAAACAATATACATAACAGCCACTCGCAACAGAAGATTAAATACAGAATGTCAGTATTGCCAGGCTAGAGGAGTCTTACTCGGACATCACTTTCAAAGTACTTTTCTAGTATTATGTCTCAAAACTTTCAAAATTGCTCAAAACATACTTGCTTTGATCATTTGGCTATCATCACTTTCCATGAAAAGCTTCTAACTTTGATAATACATAATGCATAACTTAAAGTGGAACAGCATTTTAAAGTACCCCCGACATCCCTTCTCACTGTTTTTATAAGAGTAGCCCTACTTAAATGGTTGTGTTGAATTAATCATTCAGTCAGTTAATATTGGTCTAGCTTTCTCTTGATGGAAACTTTAGGTTCTCTTTTATATATTTCCTTGCTATATGTGACCAGTGGTATACAGTTCAAGTTGAAAGACAAGCAAGACCTTCATTCTTTAGCAGTTTGGTACACCATTTGCTTGGTCTTAATCTAAGGGCCTAGGATTTGAGCTTTCTAACATCAAGTTGGCATGAAGCGATGGGTTTAAGTTGGTTGCAGTTACTAGATAGAACTTCCCCTGCACTTAAATAAACTGTGTACCTAAGGCATAGACTATACGTACCAACTTTGGAGTCCTTCTCCAGCAAACTTGCCTTCTTGGTTAGAATATAATAGTTTCTTCTTTTTTAAACTCGATTTCACACCAACAGATAGTAAGGGAAGAAGCTCTGAATCCCACAGCATGAGAAGGAAGGAAACCTCTGAGTGTAACCTATGCTGACACTCTCTATGCTCAAATATCTGAGAGTTGGGAGGAACAGAGCTCCCTAATCTTTCAGTGTTACCCAGCAATCACCACTGTGTGGCTTTGTCTTGAGCAACTACTTAGTGGCTCCTTATACACTGATGTATTTGAAAAAAGCAAAAATATTACTTTGCAGTAATCATTTGCAAAGATAAAGAGTTGGAGTGAAAAAGATTTTCAGGGGCCCAGCAGGATGGCTCAGTGGTCTAAAGTGCCTGCTTGGGAAAGCTTGGTCAGCTGCAGGGACCGTGGTTCGATCCCTGACACCACATGCTGCACCAGCCCTGCCCTCAGGGCAGGCTGAGCCGGCCATAAAAATAAATAAACAAACAAACAAAAGTTCTGAAACAAGAATAATATTAAATTAAATTAAATTTAAAAAAAAGAAAAAGATTTTCAGTGCAGTTCTGCTTCCAGCTATGCCTCATCCAAGTCTCTAGGACAAGCCATCTTTGTGCTGCATTTTCATCAGATGTACAAGAGGGAACCTTCTTGATTTCCATGTCTCCAGAAATACCAGAATAAGGAATTTAATCTCCACTATAGAGTCAGGCAGAGGGGAAGCTTCACACTTAGGCTTCCTGGCAAACTGCTTTTTGTCTACTGGCTTCCCTGGTCCTACTGACCTGAGGCACATGTGGATGCCTCCCACTACCACTTTTGGTTCTGGCTAATGGTATATTAGTCTATTTTCTGTTGTATAACACAATGATTGAAGTATGATACTTTATTATTAAGGTTTGTTTAGCTCACAGTTTTGGAGACTGAAAGTCCAAGATCAGATGGCCCTACCTGTTCAAGGTCCCTTGTCTATGTCACAGTATGGCAGAAAAAAAGGGAACTAGCCACATGTAGAAGGGCCTTACTTTATATAACAACTCATTCCTAGGACAAATACATTAATCTCTTCCTAAGACTGAATCTCCAGAGACTTAACCATATTCTATTGGACTCTGCCTCTTACAGGTTCCACCATCTCTTAACACTGCCACACTGGGGACAAGGCCACCAACACATAAACCCTTGGCAGGGGTGTTTGTATATACTTGAGCACATCCTAACCAGCAAGAAGAAATTGTCACTGGCATTAATGCCCAGCAGTAAAAGCTCTTCCACCTCACTGTTGCTGAAATTCTCATCAGTATATCCAGAGTTCATATTCATTGCTGTTGCCTTTGAATTTCCTACAAAATAGTGTCTCCATGTTATCATGTACCCAGTATTTCTTGCAGTTTTTTACTGTCTCAGCTTTTCTAGGTCAGGCATGCAAACATTGGGTCCCTAATTCATATTCTTGCCTTGGTTTGATGCATTTGAAAAAGGCAAGAATATCACTTTGTAGCAATTATTTGCACAGACCATGTCCCTCCCCATGCTGCTGTTCCTCATCTCCTCTCACTGTTTGCTCCATGTTTCCTGATGTCACTGCCTGCACTCTTGGCTCTTCTGGCAGATCAAGCCTCATATCAATTAAGGTACTTGGTGCTGTTTCCTTTTCTATTACTAACTCTTAGCTTGTCCTTAAATAAATTATTTCTACCCTTTCATTTCTTTCTTATCCAAAATGCGGGACTTGCTACATTGGAGTGAAGCTTGGTTAGATAATGTGTTTTCCTGTATCAGGCGGTTACGCATCTGCCACTTACCTTCCTTTGGAAGCATCTGCTTACTTGGTTACAACGCCCAAGGGACCATTTGTTCCTTTTTCTCCTTCCATAAAGATGGGGAGGTGAATATGGGGTGGCACAGACTTGACAAAGAACATTGCAGTGAATTATTCTGGGATCTCAAGATGTGAAAGAGGAGGACGGAAGTGCCTGGAGATAGAGCCAGCATTCTGTGGGTGGCTCCACTGCTTTGTGGAGGTTGAAGACCAAGCAGGACATGAAATAGCATCTCTCCTTTGCCTGCTCTTTTCTTCTAGGCCCAGAAAGACATTTGTCAACAGGACAAGTGCTGACAGTCATCCTGGGCTTTTTGGATGCTAGAGGAAAGAGTCACCCCTTTCTTAGGGCAGGTGGCTCTGACCGCAGACCTCTCGAGCTACAGAAGCAAGAATGCCTTAGGGAAAGCCCCTGCACAGGCTCTGACATCTCTCAGGAAACAGTATAGTATTCTGGCATTCTGGTTGTTCCAGATGGGGGCTGTGGCCATGATTGTGGATTATGTGGAACTTCCCATGTGTTTATGCTTTCCTTATTGTTACTGTCTCTGGAGTTAGAACTACAGCAAAATCAGAAACTTGCTTCTATCCAGAAACTGTCTGGGAAGGTTTCCTGGCCATTTCATGAGAAATAAATGCATAGCACTTCAGTAGGTTATTCTGTTTTCCAAATTACTGTTACCTCTGGAGTGAGATGCTCTCTTCAAGCCAGCAGCCTTTGGAATGCTGGATGGCAAGAGAACCACATACCCAGACCAAGTAACACAGAGCAAGAGCAGTCCCTGGGCAAGGCTGCACTCCTTGAGAGACCTATAACTTTCAAGGCAATGGGAGAGAACCTGTGACTGACTGCAGGCCATAGTGTCTCTCTTATAATGCCTGCCCAACCCAATCTGATTTTTATTCCTCTTCTCTGTCTGTACTCCCAAGCAACTTAACTGAATCCTGTGTTTGCTAAGAATCTACTATATGCTTATTACTATACTAGGTATTAGGGGACAGAAGTAGATAACTTAGGGTTGATGTAAGGATGTTGATGGTGGTATAGCTCAGAAGGGAAACAAGCCTGTGAGCCAGCTCCTTTTCCTTTCCGTTCACCTATTCTTACATAGCCCTCCAACTGAGAGTAGTGTTCATCTTCTTAAAGGATTACTGGAAGAAGCAAAATGAGCTAGGCATGGTGGTACACTTTTGCAATCCCAGCATTCTGGGAGACTGAGGCAGGAAGATCAGAAGTTCAAGCTCAGCCTGAACAACTTTTTAAGAATGTTTCAAAATAAAGATTCTAAAAAGGAGTGGGGATCTAACTCAGTGTGGCAGCTCTGGTTTCAATTCCAATGCCAAAATAGATGAGTACTGTACACAAATGCATAAAAACAGAATTTACAACCTTGTGTATATCCTACAAAGCCTAAAATATTTACTATCTGGCTCTTTTCAGAAATGTTTACCAACCCCTGGCATAATTAGAAAAAAAGATCAGGTCGAGGTAAAAGGTACTGATAGGCATTTTGAAAACAAATATTTTGTGATTAGTCTATTTACATGTAAGGCACAAAGTGATATATGAGACCTTCATATCACACACACACACACACACACACATACACGAGAGGGAGAGAAAAAGAGAGGGAGAAAGAGGGAAGAGAGGAGAGAGAGACTAAAGAAAAAGAAGCCTTAATAATGGGTTCTCAGCTAAGTGCAGTGATGCACACATGTAATCCCAGCACTTGGGAGGCTAAGGCAGGAGGAGCGGTGCAAGTTCGAGGCCAGCCTGGGCTACAAAAGTGAGCTCAAGGCCAGCCTGAACTTCATTAACGAGACCCTGTCTCAAAAAAGACAATAAATAAATAAATAATTAATTAATTAATTCTCATTTAAAAAAAAAAAAAAAAGGATAAAGAAGTTGGTGCACAAATCCTTAAATTTCCCATGATAATAAACACCACTGTGGAGTAGAGTTAAGGGCCAGGCTTGAGACCAATAGGGCTCTCAGTGTAAGGTGCTTAGGGGAGAATCCTCGCAGATGTTTCGCCTCAGCCAAGGACAAGATTGCAGGGAAAGGAGCTAGCTAGGGCATGTGGCTGGGCCACAGTGAGCAAGGGCTGAGCCATCTGTTGATTTTTTTTTTTCTTTTTCTTATTTTTTTTAAGCTACATTTTTTGAGTTGGTTTTTAGTGGTTTGTTCTAGAGTTTGTGGTGTGCTTCTTTAACATGCAGCAAGCTACTTTGGGTTCATAGTGAACCTTAATGCTGCTAACATATAACCACTCTGCTGTTTCCTGCACCTTTCTTTGTGCTATAAATTGTCCTATGGCATATCACTGTGAGTTATACTGTAAGGACAACGTTATAGATGTCTCTTATTAAGATAAGCAATCATATACTTTTAAAAGAACAAAAGAGAAGTCTCTTTCCAGGGATCCCTGCAGGACTGCCACTCCCATTCATAGTGTGGGGAGGACACAGTGGAGGTTAAGTTTCTTACTCTTAATTTTTCTCTATATTTTGATGGTCAGATTTTTAAATATTCTTTTATCTCTGTCTTTATGTTTCTATCTTTTCACTAATTGGTGCTAAGTGTACATTAAGTATAGAATGCAGTTACTGTGTTTTTCACATGGCTCAGTTTCTGGTAGGAATTTTTATTTTTTAAAGTGGAAGAAATTGGTAATTTAAGACTAATTCAAGAGACATTTGAGGAGCCTGGTGGGATGGCTCAGTGGTCTAAAGTGCCTGCTTGGGCAAGCTTGGGCGGCTTCAGGGACCGCAGTTCGATCCCCAGCACCACATGCTGCGCCAGCCCTGCCCTCAGAGCAGGCTGAGCCGGCCATAAAAATGAGTGAATAAACAAATAAAGGTTCTGAAACAAGAAAAAATAAATAAATAAATAAAAACAAATTCTTAAAAAAAAAAAAAAGACATTTGAACAGTTCTTTCTTTAATTAAGACCAAGAAATTAAAATCGGGACAGCTCATGAAATTTTAAGTAAAACTTACAGGCTTCTCTTTATTATCACAAGTGGCCCTGCCACGTCCTGATTTTGTTGTACATCTACAAAATTCCTAGTATAACCCAGGAAATTATGTGCATTGCTGTTTCACGGTAACTTTACCACAAAGAGGCAAAGCCATCACCAGAACAGCCACTCAGTTCCTGAGCACTGTGGTGCAGACTTGCATCTCCCTGTCAGAGGGACTATATATCTAGCAGGCAATAGGTAAGATGGCTCCTAGATAATTCAGTAAAATCAAAACTAATGCTTTATAAAACTTGCTTTTTTTGAGATGCAAATCAAATTTTATTTAAATGAATATAATTAAAGAGTAAATCAGCATCAAGGTAGGAACCACAATGATATGTATTAAAATAGATTTCAGGCCAGATCTATAAAGAGCGTAAAGCTGAGTGGGCTTTGACCCCACAGCACTGAAAATGACACTGTAGTGTTATTTTAAAATCAGCATATTTACTAGTAGTACATTCTCTATATTGCTCAAAATGATAAAGAGCATGGAAAAAAAAGAAAATCTTTCTGTCTTCCTGCTTTAATTATGCGAGCTCCTGAGTCCTTTTGATGATGCTTGCAACAGTTTGGTTAATTTTTATCCTGAGACTTCACTAATAGTTGTTGGCTGCTAGGCCGCATGGCTTTCATCTTTTGATTACATATGTACATAGGCACACCTTACTCACAAAGCGCAGATCCCTTAGCAGTCACAGGCACTCATTTGCTTCAAATTGAAATTTCATCTTTAGGATATGCTTCCTTTTTTATTTCTAATTTATTTTATTTTAATAAGAAATAACAATGTGACATTTTCAAAAACATGTTATTTGTACATTTCTAATAATTGATACAACACATATTTTTGTCCTCATAGTAGTTTTACAGAGCACAGGGTGTAGATGTGATAATTTTTCTAGTCATTGTTGGTACAAAAAATTTCTTCTCTTTGAACTAAGAGAAAGTAGTTGTATACATAATCCAGTATTCCATAGTCACAGTGGATTATTGGCAGAACTGGCAATGTCAGAAGCTGTTGATTTAAAGCCTTTTACAGCTCAGCATACTAATCTACCTTTATGCTTTATGCCTCATGGTTAAACTTTTCTGCTGGGTGGTTAAGGGCATGGGTAACACTAAAATTATGCTTAGAATGCCTGTCATTCTTGTCTTTAGATTTGCGCTGCTTCTAATGTAATTTCAGTTACTGCTATAGAATATACTTCCAAAAAGTCTGTTTTATAAATTCTGATGCTGGATTGATTTCATTAATCTCCTCTGGGAATATTCTGTTGCAATACATTGGATTTCAGGACGACTTTTTAGAGATAGTAGAGGTTTTCTTATAAGGAAGAGGTTATAAATCAAAAGCATAATCATGTAATGATTTTTTTCTCTACCTTTTTACATATAATGTATGATTTTTCTTCATTATTATTAATTGGGTCCAAGTAAGTTTTTTTTTTTTTTTCTGATCAATGGAAGTCATGAAAACTTACAGTGATCTTTGCCTAAAAATGTGTGCAGTTATCTGCTTTCAAATAAACAAATTATACCCAGAGAAAGCACCTCACTCAGTGAAGGAAATGGAGCTGTATACAGGGAGTAACACATGATACTAATGTAGGCAAATGAATCTTTTCTTATAATTAAAATACTACTGACACTGTTGAAGCAAAGTCATTATTTTGGTGTAGAACTCTTGCTGTTGAGGATAATGGGAATAATACTTACCAGACACTCAGTGAATACCATGCCCAGACACTGTGCTCACTACTTCGCATATATTAAGTCATCTGATCATCTCAATATCCTTCTAAGATTTATCACTGGAATTGCCCCATGTAATAAAAGACAAGACTGTGGCACAGCAAGTTTGACAGCTAGGACTTAAATCTAGGCACTAATTCCAGACCCCATAGACTAACACATTATGATGCTACTTTAAATAATTGGTTGGCAGAATCTCCAGGTATGTGTGGTAACTTTCAGAAGCTGTCAGAGCTCTACAGAGGACCCATAAGACCCAAGAACAAGAGCACAAAGGCAGTATTCCCACACATACAAGACAGAGAGATGGGGGACTGTCCTCACTACCTGAGTAGACAGCTTGCCTAGATGACATTATTGGCCAAGACAGCAAGACATGAGCTAGGCAAGCTGATGGGGTGGCAAGAGGTAATACAGCTATAATTCCCTTCCTACTGGCACAAATATACTGGCTCCAGGTGGAGAGTCACTCTGTGACCATTGAAAGAACAAAACTAAATGGCGTAACTAAGGCGTTAAAGTGATTACCAAATACCTAATTGAATATATTTAAGCACAGCAAATTTGGTCAAAGAAAATAGTTTGTCATACATAGTCCATGAAGTCCTATGGGATCAGATGGCTTAGGAACCCAAGTGGTGCTGCAGAGGTGGGACCAGCCTGGGATCTAAGACAAGGGGAGGGAGACTGGCAAACTGCAGTCCCTTGACATGTTTTACATGCTCCCTACTGCTGTTTTCTTTCTTTCTTTTTCTTTCTTTCTTTCTTTCTTTCTTTCTTTCTTTCTTTCTTTCTTTCTTTCTCTTTCCTTCCTTCTTTTTTTTCTTTTCTTTTCTTTCTTTTTTGTTGTTGTTGTTTTCTTTTTAACTAAATATAATCCACATTTCTGTGGGTTGGATCTATCCTGAATGCCTGATGAATCAGTCTTTTTTAAAAAAGTACTTTTATTATAGAAATTTTAAACATAAAAGTAGAGATTAAAATTAGTCCCCTTGTGCCCATTATGTATAGATCATCTATAGTCGTTTTTTATTTGTTTGTTTTTGTACTGGGCATCGAACTCAGGTCCTTGTGCTTTCCAGGCAGGCACTTAAGTCGCTCAGCTATCTCCCCAGCCCGGTAGTACTCTTTTGGTGTAGAACTCTTGCTGTTGAGGACAAAGGGAATAACAGTTACCAAATACTCAGTGAATACCATGCCCAGACACTGTTTTGTCTACCTAGTTTCTTCCTTCCCTTTTTGCTTTTTAACCTAATTTTTAAAAATTTTTCTGGAATATTTTGAAGCAAATGTAAAATGCCATATTTCACATGTAAAAATTCAGTTTGCATTTCTTTTTTTTTTTTGTCTTTTTGAGACAGGGTCTCACTATGCAGCTCAGGCTGGCCTTGAGCTCACTTTTGTAGCCCAGGCTGGTCTCGAACTCGCACTGATCCTCCTGCCTCAGCCTCCCGAGACAGTTTGCATTTCTAACAGGCAAATACAAATTTGAAAAATATGTAGTATGTTCACAACAACACTCTGATAACTAGCTCTTCCATCTAATACCTAGTATATCTACAAACTTTCCAGGTTGTGCATCCATTCATCTTGGCTTTCTTTAGAAAGAAAAGCTGTGACCCCAAATAATGGACATTGTCTGATGCTTATAGTTTACCTTCAGCTCAAGGTGCTTCTCCTAGATACTGCTTAGAATACAATCCATCCAGTCCTTATGCCATTCTTAACACTAGAATGGTCAGACATCATCTACCTCAGGAGTTTTTAACTTATTTTTGTCTCAAAGACTCCTTTGGCAAATTTTATTAATTTTTTTCTCTTGGAGGAAGGAAGTGCACAAGCTAGGGCCTTGTGTCTGCTAGGCAAGTATCCAACCACTGTCCCAGCACTTTTTTGTGTGCATAATACTTTGGGTTCAATTCCCAGTGGTGCAGAAAAATAAAAAAAATTTCCATTTATTTGTTTTTTGAGACAGAATCTCACTATACAAGTTAAGTTGGCCTTGAATTCACTATATGTCCTAGCCTGGCCTCAAACACATGGCTATTCTCCTGTCTCAGCCTCCCAAGTGCTGGGATTATGGATGTACACCACCACATCCAGAAAAAAATAGTATACTTTTAGATGTGTAAGATAAAGTACTATGGAAGAAGCCAATTATATTAAAATGTTGCCAAATATTTTAAAAGTTGTGATCAAAAGATAAGAGCTTTGTTGTTACCAAATTAGATAGTATCTAGTGGCAAATCTAATAACCACTGTAACTTTGAAAAAGTGATTATAAATAGTATTTTAAAATACATTCAACAATACAATATAAAATGTCCAGCATTTCTACTGGTAACAGTCAGTTTCCTGCTAATATTACTGAAGAATGTTGCCTGTGTTCATAATTAAAAGAAATGCTAAATTTCAGTTAAAAGGGAGTGCAAATAAAGATGCACATTTTGGATTGTGAAATGCCCTGAATCCAATGACCCTGCAGTTTGGAGATGCATAGACCTCAGGTTGAAGTCTGAAAATATGTCTTAGAGGTACTAGTTAAATACCTGGCCCAAGGGATACTTGATATTAATAGAATAGAAGTGGAAATGAAGCTTCTTAAAATCTAATTGGAAGCCCAGTGAAGCAGCACACTTCTCCAATCCTGGCATTCTGAGAAGCTGGAGCAAGATGATTGCTGGTTTAAGCCTAGTCTGGGCAACTTAGTGACTTAGTGAGACTCTATCTTAAAAATTACAAAAATGGGCTGGGAGATATAGCTCAGAGAAAAGGTATTGGACTCAATCTCCAGGTTTTCTCATGTTCAAAAGACATGATTTGAAAATTCTAGGGCAGGTAAATACTTGTAATAATACATGTTCAGTGTTATACTGCTGATAGCTTGATGTTGACCTAAAGTTTTCAGTTTACTGGTTGAAAAAGTTCCATCAGTAAAGTTCAGTTTACTGGTTGAAAAATAATATTCACATTAAAGAAAGATTTACACTAATAGTGTTTAGAAAGATACCATGTCTTCATCTTGTACTCTGAACAACTACTATGAAGACAACAACATGTAATGTATTATGTAACTGTCCTAACCTGCTTTGAAGCTATCTCATTATTTCTTTCTCATTAAAATTAATAAAATTTAAAAAACAATATTCACATTAAGGTTTAGTAGATTTTCCATTTGAACATTGTATGCTTCTTAATTAAACAAATACACTTTCATGAGGCCTAAAGGCACCTTTCCCACTTTTTTGAGATATGCACAGAAAGTGAAAGTATCCTTTTTTTTTGGGGGGGGGGACCGGGGTTCGAACTCACGACCTTGCACTTGCCCAGCAGGCACTTGTGCCTCGGAGCTATCTCCCCAGCCCCAAAGTATCCATTTTATGTGAACACTTTAATGAATTTTGGCAGTGACATATAGTCATAGAACCAGCATCACAATCAAGATATAAAACTAGCAACACAATCACATACATTGGCAGCATAGAGGAGACACCCAACATACAGGATAGTGGGGCTGTAACAACATCATTTCAGGCTGGCCAGCATGAGTAATGGACTGGGGAACAAATAGTAGTGTATGTAAAGAACTCTCAAGTGGTTTAGACTTTCTCAGATGTTTAGTAGATTCCAAGAAGTGGTAAGAAGCAAAGCAAAAGAAGTAGTCAGAAGCCCAAGCAGACAGCACTGTACACCAAGCTGACAAATTTGTCTTTGTGCTGAGTGTAGCAAGGAGTTATTAAGGATCACTCAGAAGACAAGTACAATATATTTGCTTTTTAAAAATCAATTATTCTGGAAGATGATTTGTAATATGGAGCAGAAGACTTTAGAAAGATAGCCTAGATTATACCTACACAAAAGCAATCATACGTAAGTGTTAAAGGAAGAGAAAAATTTTAAGAAATATTTTGGAAGATGGCAAAACTTAGTGACTGATCCCAAGTAGAAAATGAGGGCATAAGAAGAATTAGGATGATTCCTAGGTTTCTTCTTTAACATCTAGGGAGTTGATGACACCAATAGCAACAGCAAGGATTATGTTAAAAAGAGCAGACTTGGAGACAGTGATCCCAGTCTGTGATGTGTTGAATTTTAGGTGTTTGTGGACACTGAGGTGAAGAAAGAATATGTGAACATTCATGTAGAACAGTATGTGTTCAAGGCTGTCATCTCAAAGTGGAGTCCAAGGTGGAGTGCAGCCCCCTGTACTGCACAGCAGCCATGGCCAGCCACATCGAGCTCTACACCAGCACCAATATGCCCATCAAGGGGCTGGGCATGTGGATGTCACCTGCAGGCCAGGTGACCGAGGCTGTGAAGGTAGCGATTGACCTCGGGTATCACTACATTGACTGTGCCCAGGTGTACTGGAATGAGAAGGAGGTGGGGGTGGCCCTGCACAAGAAGCTCAAGGAGGGGGTTGTGAAGTACCAGGAGCTCTTCATCATCAGCAAGCTGTGGTGCACATCCCATGACAAGAGCCTGGTGAAAGGAGCTTTCCAGAAGACTCTCACTGACCTGCAGCTGGACTACTTGGACCTCTACCTTATCCATTGGCTGACAGGCTTCAAGCATGGAGCTGACTATTTCCCACTGGATGCGACAGGCAGTGTGTTTCCCAGTGACATTGATTTTGTGGACACCTGGATGGCCATGGAAGAACTAGTGGATGAAGGACTGGTGAAAGCAATTGGCATCTCCAACTTCAACCATCTCCAGATTGAGAGGCTCTTAAGCAAGCCTGGCTTAAAGTATAAGTCAGCTGTTAACCAGACTGAATGCCACCCATACCTAACTCAGGAGAAGCTGATCCAGTGCTACCAGTCCATAGGCACTGTGTTGACTGCTTACAGTCCCCTCAGTTCTCCCAACAGGCCCTGGGCTAAGCCACAAGACCCTTCCATCCTGGAAGATCGTAGGATTAAAGCAATTGCAAACAAGTACAATAAAACTACTGCCCAGGTACTGATCCATTTCCCCACACAGAGGAATTTGATAGTGATTCTCCAAATCAGCAACACCAGCCTGCATTGCTGAGAACTTCCAACTCTTTGGCTCTGAGCTGAGCAGTGAAGACATGGCAGCCTTACTCAGCTACTATAGGAACTGGAGGATCTGTGCTTTGGTAAGCTGTGCCAACTACAAGAATCACCTCACTGTGAAGAGCAGTGTCAGTAGATGAGGTGTCTTTTCTTTGTCTTTTATCTTGCCCTGTTGGGGAAGGTACAACCTGAGTACCCTTTTCTGACCAAAGAGAAGCAACTTCTACAAAATCAAAATATTCTTACTAACAGCTAATTTTTGTACTCCTTACAACTGTAATCCTATTAGCCAAACTTCTCTTTGCTTCAATAAAGACTTTTTGTGAACTCAAAAAAAAAAAAAAAAAAACTAAAGTGGAGTCCATTCTAAGCCAAAACTTCTGGTCAATCCTAGTCCAAATGGTTCTAAACCATTTGGCCAGACTGTACCCTCTGTACCTCACATGGATGGGATCTAGTTTGGAACTCCAAACTCAATTGATATAGTTCTACCAGTGAAGTCCAGATTCTTCTGGTGGTCTCACCTAGGAGGCACTGAAAGTGCTTTTGAGAGTGACTTCTGGACAAGAATGACCTTTGGCTAAGCTTACACCTTTATCCTCCAGTGGAAGAACAAAAGTGACATCGAAACACAACTTGTCTCACCAAAGGACAAGTGCAGTGTGAGTTTGGTGAGGTGACTAGAGTTGTTATACTCTATTTGTAGGGATAAAAAGTAGACTAGTACTTCCCAGGAGCTAGGGCAAAAGAGATGGCAGGTTGTATTTAATGAATATGGAATTTTAGTTTGAGGTGCTGAAAAGGTGCTGGAGATGGACAGTAACAGTGGTTGTGCAACAATGTCAGTGTACTTCATATCTCTGATTAAACTATTAGATTTTATTATGTTTTACCAGATTCTAAAAAAGTGAAAACACACACGCACACATATATACACACTTTTGTCAGTAGGACCCAGTTCTTATTGGCAGCCTTGTTTATCCCAGTCAACCTGGTATTTTCTTTTCATCTAATCCATTTATAAGTCACTAGAATGATATAAAGTGACTCCAAAATAGATAATAATAATAATTAACAATACCATATATATATATATATATATATATATATATATATATATA
>PVJA010028314.1:0-27744 GCA_004027025.1 Myocastor coypus | reverse complement strand
TCCCCTCCCCTCTCCACCCCTCTCCTCTGTGTATACTCATTCTCTAGTAATCCTATCCAGACAAACATGCTTAAATCTCTTCCACAGGTTGTTGATGGAAATTCAGTCTCAAGATCACTCTCCCAGCCCCAGCCTTACTCTCCCCTGCCTGCTCACCGTCTGCGTTTGCATGTCTCATAAGCATTTTATACTTAAAGGTCCGAGATGTGTTTCTTCATATTCCTGCTCCCATACCTACTGGACAAAGTTTTTCTTTTGTCAGTAAAAGGCCATTCCGTTCTTATATCGCTTTGGACTACCTGTGACTTCTCTCTCTCTCACTCTCTCTCTCTCTCTCTCTCTCTCTCTCTCTCTCTCTCATGTTCCGTACCTATCAGTGTGTCAGTAAATGACATCAGCCTGAACTATGACCTTACCACCTCTATTGTTACCAAGACAAGGCAAGAGTGATGCCTAGGTTGGCAGCTGCTGACAGAACCCCTGCCCTGGCTCACACCCCATGCCGTTCAGCATGTGGCAGCCAGAAGGGTCCTGCTAGACACCCGTCAAATTGTGTCACATCTCCACTCAAAACCTCCCGTGGCCACTTGGCTCATTCCCGGTCCTGGCCCAACTTCCCACAAGTCACAGCATCTTCTCCAGGCTGCCCTTAAGGCTCATCCCTGGCCACTTCTGGCTGCTTTTCTTCCTGTCCAGTCGCATCAGCCCCTCTGTCTGTGCTCACACACCAGCCACCCTCCCTTCTTGAGGCCTTTTCACTGCCCTTCCCTCTGCCTGGGATGCTCTGTTTCTCACATATCTGGATGCTTCTCTTCCTCGCTGCCTTCTCGTCTAGATTCAAATGCTACCTTCACAGTTATTCCCTGGCTGCCGTGTCTAACACTGCGTTCTCTCGGTGCTGCTGCTCCCTATGCACAGGTTCATCAAACTGCAGGAGCCTTTCTCTGAGGTGCACAGCACTCCCAAGCACACTAGTGTATTAACTGTATCCTCACAGCAGTATGGACTGCTCTAGGGCAGGTGCCTTTGACTTTGTTCATTGCTAAATCCTAAATCCCTAAAAAAAGTGCATAGCAGAGAGTAGACCTTTAGTTTGTGCATGTGTGGATGGACTGGAATACACCATCCTCCCTATTTAGAGAAATGCCCTCTGTCTGTCTGTCTGTCTGTCTGTCTGTCTATCTATCTATCTATCTATCTATCTATCTATCTATCTATCATCTACCTACTTACCTACCTACCCATCTATCGCTTCTTCTCTGTTACCTTTTAACCCATTTCTTCTACTTTCTCAGTGGCTCCCTAGCTTTTCCTAGGAAAGCCAAGTAGCTGGGATCTGCTTAGTCTGCTAACCTACCGCACAGCGAAATGTCCCTGCACTGTGCCTGCACGCAGCAGGCTCTATCTCCTGTGCCTGACACCAGTGGCATCTGGGCTCATGGAGACCCCACCCTGGGTACCAACAGAGTCACCAGAGGTACAATGAAGTGATCAGACTTTTCTCCTTAAAAGGATCACATTGCCTTCCAGGTAAAAAGTACTTACTGTCCATATGGTGATCTTAAAATTTCAAAGCCTAAGATACTACAGTAATTAAGACATACATCTAATTTGTAATAGCATTTCTCCTCTCGTATTTACTCCAAAGGGCAAAGAGTGAAGTTCCCAAGATAAGAATATAGTCTCAAAGCCGCGGACTTGCCTTTTTTGTAAGCCTATTAAGTCTCCAAACCCTAGATAAATAAATCACATCAACTCTACCTTTAATTGGACTCCCCAGTAGATACAGCTTTTTGCACTCTTTTTCTGACTGTCTTCTTAGGTCTCACATTGTGTTTCAGCACACAATTCTACCTGATTGTCCAAAGCTCGCTTCTGGGCATCTGCCTTCCCTTATCCAACACACTGAAACCATCCCACAGTTGCACTCACAAAGGGGCGAGTCTTCCTATGACAAGGGTGGCCAAGGACAAGAAGCAGGCGCCACAGGCTCTTTAGCCACTAGAAGGCAGTGCAAGGGTACAAGAACAATGGCTCAGTCCAATCTTATCCATATTCGGGCTTATGGAAATCTTGGCTGAGACTGTCTGTTGGAGCTAGTCGCTCATTATGCTGCTCTTAGGGTCTGGACAGAAATCTGGGTAGACAGGCCTTGTGAGTGTGATGCCCTCTAGCGGCAGAGACTACTCTGCGCTCAGATTCTCCTCAGCATGCATGCATGCAGTGGGAAGCCAGAGAAGCAGCACGCTTCCCCTGGAAGCTTTTAGGCAGAGAATAGTACAGCTATGCATCTCCGTGGACAGACACTAGTTGCTCGGAAAGTACTGGGTATTGCACGCTTTTAAAAACACATGCTGAGAAAATGCTTATCACTATTAATCACTAGGAAGGGCTCCCCTCAGAAGAAGGTAGTGTGGAGAGCTGAGACATGAATTCATGTGTTTAGAGGTAAGCTGCTTTGTGGACCACAGGCCAATTCATTTAGTTACCATCCCACAAACTAATCAACTACTCCACGTTTCCATCAACAGAGTAATGGAAGCTGTCAGGCATTCTTCCAGAAAGACCCTCCGTGGCATCGCTGCTCACCGTTACCATCCATCAAAGGCCCGTCTTCCCACTTGCAAGACTACTTAGCTGAGCACGAAGGCCTCCTTAGGTTATTAAATTATGCTATTACGGGTCCCTTGTTGTTTACGTATTTTAATTTTGCATCTGCACCTTCAGCGGAGTTATCAGAAGGGGAGTAGTTGACAGATTTATTAAATCTGTCCACGACGAGGGAGCCCAGATTGTTGTGCTAATACCTTAGGCCGTTCCTTTTCTTTCTAGCTTTCCTTGTGCCCCTTCCTGCTCAGGGAACATTTCTAGCACCCTGTCTTTCTGTGCATGGTTGCATGCCACAAATGTTCGGCTGGACCCTCGAACCTGTTTGATTTCTTGATCCCTGGAGATGCCCAGTGTTTAGGAAGTTGTTTCAAATTAGGCTCTTAAGAAGGCAGAAATATACTGATTCAGATATGTGTATCGAAAGACAGATACTGCACCCAGAAAGAGGAGGAGCAGGGTGGTCAGAGTCGCGGAGGGCAAGGTCAGCGGGGGAGACAACGCAGTCACAGCTGACACCATGATTCCAACCATCGCTAAACATCACAACAGGGACCTGTGACCCCACGGCAGCTGGGTACCACCCCTGGAATTCTGGAGTGAGTGCTTTTGGGCAGGGACCCAACTGTTTGACTTTTAATGAGTTTCTGGCGCTGCTGCTGTTGCTGCTGGCCCAGAGACCTTGTAGAGAGCCGCTGTGCTACTCTGATACACGCCTGGATTTCAGCGATTCATTACCTTCAGTACACTTGTGAGTTGATAGGATCTACTGCTCCATCCCAGCTCCAGCCTCCTCACCAGAAGCCACATGAAGCCCCAGAAGAAGGGGTCTGGTTTAATTTCTATAATCTAATTGTATTCTGTCCAATTTCTCTGGGTTTCCCCAAACCTTCCCATCTAGCACTTTCTGGCTCCTTGAATCTAACCTACTTCGGAGAAACTTTTGACTCCTGTGGGAAAGCCTAAACTCCCAGGTAGCTACATGGTGTTCCCAGGCAGCTACATGCTCCTCTGGAACAAGCCTAGTACAGGGAATCTGGCTGAGGAGGATGTCTGATTTTAAAAAGAGGCTTCACCTTAGCAAACTGCCAACTGTCAGGTCAAAGACTGTAAAAGATATATGCGGGCTTATACACTAGCAGCAGTCATTTCTCATCTGTGACTAATTCCTGCTAGTAGCGAAAGATTGCGGTCAGTGAGACAAAGGGTGCTCCAGCAGGCCAATCTATGGGCTGTGGAGAAAGGCCCGTAGTGGACAGTCGTGCTGGCCCAGTGCGGTCTCCTGTCACCCAGAACCCCGCCCGAAGACAGAAGATGGCCGCTCACTGTTTCGGGGCTTCTCCTCATCCACGCCTTCGTCCTCATTCTCAGGGTCGATGTCTTCTGCCTGGGTGATCCAGTCGAGGTAGCCTTTGAGATCTTCTTCCAGCTGTTGTTTTTCTCTCAGCTTCTGGAAATCTCCCCGAGCCTTGGCCTTCTCCCTCTCTTTGGAAAACTCTCTGAGAAGGGAGGCAAGAGTGGTGGTGGGGAAGGGGAGTAGAGAGAAGGGTTGGGGCACAGGAGGAGAGATGGAGATGGGGAGACAAGTGAGCATTAATGGCGAGGCACCGACAGCCCTGCGCACGCACCCCTCCTGCCCTCAGAGCGTTCACTTGTCAGCCCAGCGCTAGCCTTAAGGCCCACACAGAGGGAAGAGTTGCCCCCCAGGGTGCTCTGCACACAGGCGTGAGTGTCTAAGGGGATGGCAACGTCCGTTCGCTTTTTTTCTAGATCGTGGTCATAGTCTTCGCCTTTTAATAATGACTGTTCTCTGAAGACTGATGAACCTGTTCCAAACCATGATGAAAAACCCCTTCATGATCGTTAGGAGACATGGGTTTTCATTCCACCAAGCAGTGGGCTGGCAATGGGAACGAGTCTCCCAAGTCTGCAGGTGACCCAGGGGTGAGGGCCAGGAATGAGCTGGAGCCCACTCACTGTCCTGACAGCCAGCTGGGCAACTCTCTTCCCAGCTCCAGCTTCACTTCAGGGTCATCTCTTAGGTAGCCTGAAATCTGACAGATTGGGAACATTTACCGCATAGAAAACTGGCAAATGCCCCAGACCAGGGTTTCCTCCAGCACACCACTGACTTAGGCTCCAGCAGATTCATCTTTTCAATCTCTGTTCTCATTCTTAGAATTTCCCTTGCCATCCCTAGCATGCCTGGAAGGATTTCTAGTATAGGGAAGGCTCTTACACGGAGCCCAGTAAGGTTTCCAAACACAAGAAAATGTCCTGGGGTGGGGGTTACCCTTGTATTTTAAAAAAATCCAGTCAGAATAGAAAATACGTAAAATCACGGTGATAGCGAAGTTAAATGATACATTTAGTTTAAAATAATAATGGGTAGCGTGGGCCGGCAAGATAGCTCATCGGTCTAAAACACCTGCTTAGGCAAGCTTAGGCAACCACAGGGACCACGGTTTGATCCCTGGCACCACATGCTGCACCAACCCTGCCCTCAGGGTGGGCTGAGCCGGCCATAACATGAAAAAAAAAAAATGAGTAGCAATTACACTGGGATTTGCTGGAAGCAGGGATACTGGAAAAGTTCTGAGAGAATGGCTGTTCCTTTGCTGTTGGCTATGATTTGGGCATTTTACCCTGACTTTGAATTCCCTGTCTGAGCAAGGAGGGGCTGGCAGCAGAGGGCGGTGACCCACAATGCTATTTCTCAATCCTCAAAGCTTTTTTCATTCCAAATAGGTAAATAAACTATTTTTGCTCTTTTGTTCTTTGGTTTTCCTTCTGTCTTTTGATGTGTAATCTATGGGAAATGGGGTCCTTGTGGTGCATATGTACACTGTGTGTGTGTGTGTGTGTCCAGCCATTCACTGGGTGTCACGGTCTTCCTGGGCTAGGACTACTCTTTCTCTCATTAGTAAGGGTCCAGGGTAGGACAAGAGATTGTTAAAATGGTCTTCTTTGCCCAAGCCACAAACTTTATAGGAAAGCTTCTTTGGAAACGACACCACCCCTAAACCTTTGCGTGCCCAGTGTGGGGGTTTGGTACACAACACATAGCTCTTAAGTCCACTGTTGTGTTGGCGTGATGCTATCACCATGTAACTGCTTAGTGTTTGCATATGCCTGTGCAGCTTAGGAGAGCAGATTTTAACAGTCATCATGGTTACGCTGAAGCAGGATTGGGGCTGGGGAGGGTCTAGGGCGTCTGTGATTGGGAGAATGTGGGGGCTCTCGAGCTAATGTGTTCTCTTCAACTGCTGCCTTAATGATGCTCTGGTTTGGATTGGATTTTCTTCTTAAATTTGATTGAATCCGATTCTAATTGGATTGAACTTGCTATTTGTTGGGCTTTCTGCCAACCTGCGGTGCCTTCATTTCCTTCCCAGGGACTTTTATGCCAGGGAAAAGGAACCAGACTGATAGCTCACAATGGAGATGGGAACCTTCCTTGCTTTGTCCCTGTCCTGATTTTGCTATTGGGAACGGACATGGATAGATGCCAGCTCCTCCCTCCCCTGAACCTCGTGGCCTTGGTCTTGCTGTATGGGGACAGACATTTCAGAGAGCTTTTCCCTCTTGAGGCAAAGCAACTTGACAAGCTGCCTTTCCAGACCCACTCTGACTGTCTTTTTGCCCACATCTATTTGTATTCCTTTTCCCTGGAGTAGGGCTGAAAGTGTAAGGAAACGAATTGCTAAGCATTCATTTCAGCTCTTTTGGATGATTTTCCAGAAGGTTTAAGTTCTGATTATGAAACATCTATCTAGTCTCTTTCTCAGTTGGAAGAACAGGTCAGGGGCCTAGCTGGGCCAGTCATGCTTTATAGCAGGTGCCTTGTGGAAGGAAAACTTACCTTTGGTACCCCATGGGAATTAAAATGAACATTCACAGAGAGAAAGAAAGGAAGATGAAGTGTGTGGATGACTCTGTCTATCCTTCCTATATTTTGTCTTGTGAAGGAGAGATGTGATTTGGGGACAAAGGGGGCAGGCGAGGAGACACAGCAGCTCTGTGGCATGGGGCTTCTGTGGGCTCCTGTTGAGCAGAGGGCATAACCAGGCTTGTGGCCAATAGAAGATGTGCCAAGGTTCCTCCCTATGGGGCCACAAGCAGCAAGGGATGTGCCGGGTGGGAGCGCCTGGCACTCTTTGCTTCTTCCCTGGATGCTAGCCATGTGGCGGCCCTGGGGACTGTGCTAATGAAGATGTGGAGCCTTGGCCTGATGGGCTGTGCTGGGCGCAGCCTGAGCTGGCAAGACAGTTGGTCACTGCTGTGGCATTGATGATAAAGCAGGAGCGCATTTCTCTTCAGCAGTGACCAACATGGAAAATGGGTCAGGGGGCATGGAGGGCCAAGAGCCAGTGCTCTGACCCATAAAGCAGGCACCAGGGCCTAACCGGAAAAGCCAGGCAATACCAACCACCGAGGCTCTAGATGGTCTCATAATCAATACAGTTGATCCTCATTATTCATGGCTTCTATATTTATAAATCTGTTCACTCACCAACATTCATTCGAAAGCCCCAAATCAATACTCAAGGCCCTCTCACAGTCATTGGTGGACATGCATAGAACAATAAAAAAATAAGAAGTCCCCATGTTACCAGCTGAGGTCACACAAGGTGACATTCTGCTTTATTGAGTTCTCATAAATAAATGTCCTTTCCTGAGTCTATTCAGTGCCTTTTTTTTTTTTTTTTCATTTTTCTGCCTTTTGCTCTTTAGAGTTGTCCCTAAACATAGTTTTATTTTATTTATTTATTTATTTTTATTTTTATTTTTTCCTAACCATAGTTTTAAGGTGCTTTGTGGTGTTTCCAAGGGTAAGAAGTGTGTGTTGTGCCTTACAGGGGGAGTGTGTACATGACAGCTGCTGACCACAAGTTCAGTGTTTGTGAACCTATGACAGATGCTAGAGACAGTGTCTTAAATAGCAACAACAATAACACAAAGTTATGTCTTGCTTAGTTGGCATGTTGGGGCCAGAGACTTGCAGGACCGGAGCCCTATGTTTCCTCTAGATCCATGATTTAGTAGTCACTAATTCAGTATTCATAGCAACTTTAGAGAACACAACTACTGTCAATAATGGAAAGTGGCTACTACATGTGCTGTCATTTCTTGTGCTGCCACCAGCAGGTCCTGTGTGTCTGGCTTTTGGTTCCTGCTTGCTTGGATATTGTCTGAATTGTGGTACCATGGTCCAATGATACTTCCGGGTTATAAAATGCCCACTCACCAGGGCCTCTGCCTTTTTTGGACCCATTGATCAGTGGGTAGAAGAATGGATTGTTAGATCCTGGGCCTTCCGTCAACTAGAGGCCTGCATCTGAGGTTCTCTGTAATCATTTGAAAACTGGATCTGAGTTCAGCTTTCCAACCTGATTATGGATTTATGTGCAATGTTAAGACTCTCACTGTCCTTAATATTATTTTAAACCTAAGAAGCTGGAAGTTGAGATTTCTGGAGGGAAAAGTAATCCTAATCTATTATCAATGCAGATGCCAGTCCTTGACCTGCACATGGTTGATGTGAGAATCAACAGACAATGTTAACATGAGAAGACCGAAGAGCTGTGTGCTCTTCGCATGGGTGGTACCTGGCCTTGCCAGAAGTAGGTATTCTGGGTACACGAATGTTCCAGATGAAGGGTAACCAACCTTCTGGTGATCAGAGTCTTTGAATTTCTACCTTGTTCATGGAACCTTTATAGAATGTCATTCCCTTCCTTCAGAAGATGAACATATCACGCACATTTTAACCTTTCCTTGAGGGCTGAAGGGCATAATTTGTGAGGATGAGTTTGTTTACTGGGCTCTGACATTGTGTCAAGATTAACTGATGGGTGCAGGGTACCGTGTGCCTCCCCTGCATGAATGCCCCAGCCTGCTGTGCTGCCGAGGTGGTCCTGCTGGTTCTCGTGGCCAGTACGAGGAGCAGCACTGCTGGCCGCTGTGTCGATGGCCCTGCACCACTGGGGCCCCCTCGTGTGTCCTTGTGGCTTCCTCCTGAGACTTTCTGTCCATGGGTTGCTTCTGATGCCTGTCTTTGCCTTTGCTCTCCAACTCTAGCTGCTATCCTTCACCTCCCACTTCCTGCCTGTGGTTTAAAACATGGTATCAGCCAGTCAGATGGAGGAGGGTGAGCAGACCCTGAAGGTTAGGGACAGAGGCTGTGGTTCAGCTCTTTGTTTTCACCTGTTAGGACAAACACAATTTCCACACCTCACTTTTTTTTCTGCAGAATGGAGACATGAATAACATCTATGATATAGAGTAGCCATGTGCATGATATGAACTGGTCTGCTGAAATGCCGAGCCCAGAGCCTGGCACCGATGGTAGTAACTGCTCGTGCTGTCCTAGTGCTAGTGAGGTGCAGGGGGCTCTGACACACTTTGCAACGCTTCTGGGAGGCTGGCTTGTCTGGCTGATACCTAAGTGGGTGTTCTGCTGCATTCTCAGGGTGATGTGCTAACCAATGATGTTCTGAAAGATCAAGTTTCTGATCTGAAGCCGTTGCCATCATACAGCTGGCCAACAGAAGCCTGTGTACAGTTATTTTTGTTGCTGTTCTGGCCCAGGGCAATGCACCCAGAGTGGCCAGCCCTTGGCAAATTATGAGGGGACTCCCGAGGCCAGAAAAGGGAGATATTTGCCTACAGCCATCTCTTCGCCTGGGCAGAAGATCTATCAGTGATTCTGGAGTTGCCAAGAGCACAGAGTTGTTCTGGGAATGGTCAAGCAGCATGCTGGGCTGATCTCAAAAAAAAAAAAAAAAAAAAAAAATACTGCATGGATTCAAAGGTTCACAGTTTCAGAGACCAAAGAACCTTCATGTTTCTCTTCTGCAACCACTTCAATGTCCTTGAAGTTTCTCGTGTGGCACAGGGAAGGCTGAGGCAGAAGAATCACAAGGTTGAGCACAGCTCGGACAACTGAAAAACTCAGTGATTCCAAAGGGGTCTGGGGATGTAGCACAGCACAGAGGTCCTGAGTTCAATCTCTAGGATCACAAAATAAGAAAACCAAAACCCCAACATTTTAGAGAATTACTAAGACCAGCTGTTGGGTCAGGTGTTTTTACACATTGTATCTCATTCGGATTGGGCAAGACTAAGACAAGGTTTCTTCCATACTATCAGCAGGTGTGGCTCTGATTTCTGTGCTTTAATGTCACCAGGAAGGCCACCCCTCTGGCTGGGCATGAGAACAACTGTGGACAGAAGTTCTGCTCAAGGAGGGGCCTCGCGGTCTCGTCTTCACTCTTCATGTCAGATTCCGAGAGGAATCTTACTTGCTCTGATTTGATTCTTAAGATCTGGGAGAAGAAAGTAGAATTTCACTTCCTTTTACAGGCTAAGAGCTCTGGTCTGTGCTGCACCCTTTGCTTGTTCCACATGCATCTCGTGGGCTGTACGGGAAGTTGGCAGTCAAGGCTGTCCCTGAATTCTGTTTCTGATTAGGCTGTTTACCAGCCAAGCGACGTCAGACGAGTCACTGAACATCTCTGGGCTCACATTCCTCATCTTTAAAAGCATCCATGATTGTATTCAGTAATTACAGTCTGATAGGAACCCAGTAACCAGCAATCATTACAATGACAGCACTAGGATTGAGTACTTACTGCCTTTCAGTCACTGTGCTAAGTGTTTAGCATAAAGGCTCTCACGCTAGCATCACAGTTACCTGTGAGTTGGTGGTACCATGTTCCTTTTGTTAGATGGGAAACTAAGGTTGACAAGATGAAGTCACAGCTAGTCATTCTATAATGTAAGCACTTGAGAGGCTGAGGCAGGAGGGTCACATGTTCAAGGACAACATGGGCTACATAGCAAATATCTGTCATACATATAACAAAAAAATCCACAGGGGAAAAATATAGTGGTGGTTCAACATAATGCATCCAGCAAGTACACAGCTGGGGCTGGGGGTCCTCAACACTTTTGTCTTCAATTGTGATAATGAGCTTGCCTTTTTTTTTTTTTTTTTTTTTTTTTTTTTTTTTTTTTTTTTTTTTTTTTTTTTTTTTTTTCCTGTTTTGTCCTCCAAGACACAACTAAACACAGGGCCATTTTCTTGTGTTGGAACATAAAAATAAAAATCTCTCTACTGTCTTGAGTCAGGGGCTTTTAATATTACCATTTTTTTATCCTTTAGGGAAGGCACTAGTGCCCTGCGTGGCTTCTCTTTGGCAATAGACACAATGCCATGGAGAGTTCTGAGGCGCCACCAGCTGGTGGAAGAATGAGGAGGGCCTGATTCTTTCCTTCACTCAATTTCCCATAGCAACCCTGTACCCTGCCTGGCACTAAGCTGCCCCAGGAGGCTGGAGCAGATCTTCCCAGTTTATGCATTGACTGGAACCTCTCTGCATCCACTCTCCTCATGCCTGGACGCCTCCTCCCAGTGTTAATGTCCCTCTAGGCCTAGGAAAGACTATCAAAGCAGGTGGCCTGTTTCAAGCAGAGCAGGAAGATGAGCCCTCCCCCTCCCCCACCACGTAGCAAAGGCAGAAGAGTAGGTCAGCCACGAGAGGCACCAGGAGCATTTCGGTGTCAGGCCTTGACATGGCTGGTGTGGGCTGGGGAAGAAGAAAATGGGGCGAGGACACACCTTTTGTCCCCATGGTGAAAACATGGCGTCCTCAGAGCTATGTGGAATGCCAGTTACATGCCACTCTGTCACTTTTAATCTCATTGAACAATGGCAGAAATCAGGTAGGTTTCTACCTGATTTCTACTGGTAGCCCATTAGATAAATTTAAAGGAGAACAAATCTCATCTCTGCTATTTCTAAATAAAGTGCCCTTTCCATTAAGAAAAGGAAACCCCAGCGATGGACTGCTTAGCCTAGGCATTAAAAATGAATAGAATTAGATCTTTTTTTTTTTTGTCTTTTTGAGGCAGGGTCTCACTATGCGGTTGAGGCTGGCCTTGAGTTCACTTTTGTAGCCCAGGCTGGTCTCGAACTCGCACCAATCCTCCTGCCTCAGCCTCCCAAGTGCTGGGATTACAGGCGTGAGCCACCACGTCCGGCTAGAATTAGATCTTTAGTCTATGCCTGTTTATATCATTGTATCTACATATTACTTTTTCCCTCAGTGCAGGGGATCAAACCCAGGGCTTTGTAAGTGCTCTTCTACTGAGCTGCACCCCAATCCTACAATCACCCCCTCTTTATACGGGTCCCCTTGCCACGGAAGAAAGGTGGTCTGAAATCTTTCCCATTAGCCTGCACATAGTAACTGGTTCAAAAGACCAGGTGAGTGCTCCTCCATAGGGCTGCCGTGTCTGTTTAAAGCACGTGGTATGAGGACCTTGCTGCTCCAAGTCCTCACTTTGCTGTTCTTGAGGCTGAGGTCATTAATCTACAAGAGATCTTGCCTAACAGAGCAGCTCCTTGGGGCTGGGGACTGGAGGAATCGACAAAGAGACAGGAGGGAGCTACTGTCGCTTCTCCATTGTCTCCCAGAATTCTGGTGCACTTAACCCTTTTCCCAGCCAGGCCACGGACATTCACTTCAAGGCTCCCAAGGTGACCCCTTGTCCCAGGTCATCAGAGCCAGGAAAAGAATAGAGCCAGGATAAGCAGAAAGAATAAATACAAATAAATGGAAAAATCATGACCTTTTTCCTCGGTCCTGCTTACCCGCTAAGAACACCGAGAACCAAGTTAAGTACAAAAAATGACCCTATGATGATTAGTGTAACAAAATAGATCCAGGGCCAGTCCCTTCCTACGGCATCATTGACCTGGAAGAATGGAATGATAGTTAGTGAGGCACACACAGCAACCGAGCAGGGCCGAGCGCCCACCGCCGGCTCCCCAGCTGCTGAGCCAGCAGCACCGGGACCGGGGATCCTCAGGGCGCGAATCAGAGGCCAAATAGCCTGTCCAGCCGATGGCAGAATTTGGGTTGCATGGAGATTTTTGGTCTGTTTTTTTCTGGGCCTTTTAGGACCCAGCCCTGAGGATCTTGGGTAGCTCACAATGGGGCCTGGGACCTTGCTCAGCTGCACTGTAAAGAGCACGTAGTAATAGTCAGCTTACCCGCTCAACACACCGAGAACCAGATTTAGAACGAAAAAGGATCCAAAGATGACCAGACTGACAAAATACACCCAGGGTAACTCATAGCCCATAGCGTCCTGCATCTGGAAAGATGAAGGAAAGTTAGGAAAGAGAGAAGGCAGAACTGAATTATAGTAAAGAGGGAGGTGGAAAGGTGTGGACAGATCTGCAGGAGAAAAACAGGGCTGACCTTGGCTTTCATTCATGTGGATTAGGACCTACCATGGCCGTGGGCATGATTTCTATTCAAAATAATTCTGTGTGACCTCGATCCAAACTGTGCAGGGCCTCTGTCAGCTTTGTCTCAAGAGGAATCTTGCTGGCTCTCTTTATTGTTTTATGTTCTAGAAAAGAAAAATCTTCTCCTGTGTTTTGTATTCACTTGTGTAAGAAGGTGGGTCACCTCACAAAACAATTCCTTCAGCATTGGATAGGGTCAGATCCATTGGGTATGTGTGGCCATAAATGTTCCATCGTACCCTGAGGCACCATGACCTTGGTATCTAAAGTGGGTCAGCTTTGACTGACAGAGCTGGAGACTGATACTTTATAAGATGAGGAAGGAGGTCTTCCTACAGGCCATGCCATCTGGGCCATGCCCAGAATCTGGAAGCTGAACCACAGTACCTGTGGGAATAGCCATGGGCCACAGGCCACAGGCCACAGGTGGGAAAGCAGCTCTCGTGGTTCATGTACTCAGAGAAGGACACTGGGCTCTATCATCACAGCTTTCGTGGAACCAGTTGTTAACTAGACAACTGGGCCCTGTTTCAGGGTGGTGGAGAAGCTCCATGACCACACAAACCCCTAGGGTTTCAAGGCAGCGATACGCCTGAGTTGGGTCCTATGGTTTGCAGTGAGCTCCCTGTGTCTCTTCTCATCTCTCTACAACTTCTTGTTCATGTTGACTTGGTCATGGTGGAAGTATTTACACCACAGAAATGGGCAAAGACAAGTTACAGAATCTGGGTGTTTTTGGAGTGGAAATATATTCTGATTTTATTTATGGAATCTATTTCTTCTATTAGACTAAGCATCTATCCAGTGTTCTACAAAATGAGCCTAACAGTATCTTTGTGAAGTTAGTTTCCAAACCCTGAGTTCCTAAAGATCAAACTTCCTTAATGGTTTCCATCAGTGGCCCTCCAAGTGTGGTCCAACGCACAGGCAGCGGCAGTGGCAGCATCAGGACCTTGGTCACCAATGTCTGTGTCTGGGTCCCACCTGAAACTCTGCAGATGGGCCCAGCCACTCACGCTTCCTGAAGCCCTGTGGGGGATTCCAGTGCACACCAACGTGTGAGGACCACTGATCTTCACTGTTCTCTCCAAACTGGAATTCACCACATTATGAGCCACGAGGCTAAATCTAAGTACAACCGTGCTGCTCGAAGTGTGGTCCCAAGACCAGCATTACTTGGAGATTCCTGGGCCCTGTACCTCTGCAGAGCTAGTTCGGCTGACACATTTGCATTGTCATCCCCCCAAATGATTCTAAGGTGTATTCAAATTTGATAACCACTGTTGAGATTTCTACCCCACCTGCCTCAAAGGAGTTACAAGTGTGTTGGGATACCAAGGTCCTTGGCCCTTAGGGACTTACACGCTCTGCACAATTTTGTTTGCGAACTGAAGTGTGCTTGCTGATAAACAGGATGATCTGTGTGTGCTGTGAAGAAAAAGGACTGAGAAGCCATGAGAGCCCTACCTCCCTTGACTGAAGTGCTCCCTTCCAGTATGTTCCTTACAGATCCATTACTACTTAACCACTATCACTGGTTTTTGGTGGAAGAAGTCTACCAAGTGTAGTGAGACGGCATAGCACGAACACTGTGCCAGCTGGTGCCTGATTTGAACTGAGGAAGAGAAACGTTGCTAACACATGTCCACTTGACCACGTTGCAGGTCAACGCAATTCAATGTGAATTTATTGAGCGCTGTCATTCCACATTCCACCCTATTTCCCTCATAGCGTGTGTCATTTTCTAACTGTGCAATGCAGTTCTTTATTTCATGTCCTAGCCACTATTTGCCTTCCACACCAGAAGGTAAGCTGCTCTGGGACAGGTGGCTTTTCTCTGCTTCATTCTCTGGTGAATCCCACGTGTTGGAACAGGGCCCCGCACAGAGCAGGTACTCAGTAGACTACAGTGAATGTGCTTGAAATGTGTTGTGGTGTAAACAGGAGGCCCTTGCTAGCAAGAGGGACATGGAAAGGGCGACGGGAGAGGCAGTGGGGACTGCAGTTGGAGGAGGAGGTGGGGGAGGACAGCTGCTCCAGGCTGGGTCGGCTAGGGGCTGATTAGGCAGGGCTTTATGTGAACTTCACATCACACTGTCAGGTCACCGATGGAGCAGGGAGGAAGCCCAGAGCCCATGCAAGCCTATGTGGGCAACGGGGGTTTCCTAGGAACTTGGCCATTGTTAAAAATAGAGCATACAGCTGTAAAGCCTTCCCTACTGTGGGATGGCGGCTTTTCTCACTGGCAGAGCTACTAAAATATCCAGCAAAACAGCAGCTGCTAGGCAGGGCAGGGAAGAAGGTCTTTATGCATGGACCCTGCCCCAACACAGGGAGCCTGGAAGCCTCCCTTCAGCCAGAGGAAGGGTTGGAACCAAGAGAGCAAGGAAAGACCAGCAGGGGGCCTCCAGTGACTCTTTACCACCAGGACAAGGAAAACAAGACCACGCCAATGCAATGTGGGTGGGTTTGGTGGCCTGAGGCTAGGGAGAAAGGCCCAGGAGCAATGGCAGTCGTGGGAATCATGCAACCCAGGTCAGCATGCTTCACAGAACCGAGGGGACGTGCCCTTCTCAGTGGTCGTGTTAGAGTCTGTCTACCAGGTGTTTGTGGAAAACTTTTGGTGTGGGAATTTCACACTAGACTCTCTGCTACACTGAACACAATGCACAACAGGAGGGAAACAGCCCTGAGGTAGTGTGGGTTCCAGGAAGGGCTCTGACAGGAACCTTGGAACAGAGTGTCCCTTTAGCTTTTCCTCTCTAGGTGACATCCTGTTAGCGAGGGACACAGATGGTCCTCTCCTTTCCTTCTAAATGACTGCTTCTTCATTCTCTCAGGCTGGTGAGAGGTCAAGAAGAGCATCCGGGCACTACTGCCTTACTAGAACACCTGGACATTCACATCCCTTTGTGCACCAGCTAACGGACATCTACGTCTGGACCTTGTGTTGCTGGCCTGCTTTGGTCACCAGGTCACCGACTGGTTTGTGCTACACAAAACTCAAGGGGAGCTCTCTGTACAAGTAGGTGAAGGAATCCTGGCAGCAGAAGAAGTCTTTTCCAGGCACGTTTCCTCTGCTGTCCCTGGATCACAGATCCTTTCAGTGGGACTGGTGGGAGCAGCCGGCCAGCCAGCCCCAAGGGTGCCCAGGGGCACCGTGGCTTGTCTTGGCAGGGTTGCTCCCAGAGCCAGGGCAGATGGGGAGTGGGAGGGAGCTGTGCCTCACGAGCTCCTTGGACTGAGGTCTCCCCATCTTGGTTCCTCACACTGCTCTAGCCCTGCTGAGCATTTTACTTCACCCAAAGCACAGTCCTCCTGGCCACGCAAATCCAGGAGCTCTAGAGATCAGTTTCCTTGGGTCCTTGATTTAGGGTTCCTTCCCTAGATGAGTGGCTTCCCTAGATGAGTGGCTTCAGCCTCACTAAAGACCTCAAGGGGATGGAGCCACACACGGGAAGCTCACCGTCCCATGGACAGCCAGGCCATATACAGAGGAAATGGGCTTTTCCTTTCTTGTCGCCCTCCATTTCTGCTTTGGTCCCTTCCTTGGCTTCGGGCTAGTAATTTTAGCGGCTCAAGGTAAAGAACAGCAATTATGGGTGGGGGCAGGGACAACTGAGAGATTAAGGAGCTTCGTAGGTGGTCTAGGAACACCACCACTGCCCTTGGAGCAGTGCTCAGGGACCCCCCCCCCACCCTTCCCCCGGAGGTGACTCTTTGGTCTGCCTGGCTCAGGTCCCAAGGTCAAGCTCCCCCTTTTCTTCTCTTTTACTTTCTCCTCTATTTTGGGCCCCCCACTTCTGGGGCAGACCAGGTAGAGAGTGCACAATGCCGGGTGGCTCCAAAGTAGGGCGATGCCTGGAGAGACGAGATTAATGTCTTAAATCAGCTGGAATAAAGCTATTAAACAGAAGAAGAATATATAAAGTCATATTTTAAAAATGAACCAGATTGCTAACACTCTTATCTAGCGGTGGAAAAAGGAGTAGGTCTTCTCAAGCCATTAAGGTAGAGGGAAGGAGGCTCTATGGCCTCCCTAAGGGCGGCTGAGGACAGTGTCTTGGCCCACCCTCTGTGGCCATCAGGGCCCAGTGCCTGGAACTAACAGGAGGATCCCTGCCTCTGCTGATACACAGCCTTACTAGTCCTAGAATCAGGGGCAGAGTAAGAAGGCAGAGAAAGAAAGTCTCATTCCCTGAAGGAGACCACTGCCTTAACCATCAACCCCCCCCCAATCGCTTTTCCCCAAGAAGAAAAACAAGAGGAACCACATCTCCCTTGCTTATCCTCAAAGGCCTGCCTCAGTCCTGTTTTCACATACATGGCTTCTCTTGTAAAGTTCTTGGTACAAACACTGGGGATCTAGAAAGACTAAATGGCTGTAGCTCATGCTGACAGAGGGGCCACTTGCTAGCAGAAGTCAGCATGTATAAGCCCGTAAAAGCAATGTACTTTCTAGGGAATGTCATTAAGGTACACAATTTGCTGCTAGTAAATGCCAGTCGGGCTAGATTAAGGGCTTGACACACTGGATACATGGGTAACTTAGTGTTACCTTGACCCATGTCACCTTGCTTGTTAAGACACGAAGGTCCGCCTGTGGGCCACTGAGGGAGCAGCTTTTGAAATCAGTTTCCACAGACTCCCTTCAACCCCTGCACCTGCTCACTGTTGTTTTAATTCCTTTATGCTAAAAATCCCAGAAGTCACATGGGATCCCTGACATTACGTGAGAAGCTGCAAGCCAGGAAGCCTGGTGGCCTCTGGCCACCTGTGTAGGACAAAGCTGGGTCCCAGCCAGAGGAGATCTCAGTAGGGAAGGGGTCTGGTCTGATGCCTGCAGCTGCACATTGGTGGTCTTCTGACATCATGGGTCAGAGCACTTCAGGGTCACATAGCAACTGTTTCTTGAGGGAATCTAAAACGCAACTTATTCCAGGACCCCACACGATTCTATACAGCAGCTTTCCCAAACACCGGTGCCTGCTCTTTGACTCTTTGTCCAGCCTGATGGCCAGCAAAATCCCACTCTTTGTCCCCTGTCCTCACTTGTGTGGGCCCTGAGCTCTTTTGGCTCTGTACATCTAATCCTTGCACCTGACTGGTTAAGTCCTGAGCTCCTGGAGAGAAAGCCTTTTCTGGACCCCATCTTGCCCCATGCTTCTAAGCCTGGGAATGTAGCAAATGCTCATTAAGGATATGTCAAATTGAATCGTTGTATACTAAACACTCATCTAATGAGATAAAACCTAACAGATGAATGAAGTCCTGGAGAGCAACTAAAACCTTCCTTGCTGTGTTTATAAACTGCCCGTTGACAGTTCAGCTCATGGACTCCGTGTTAAGCAGTGTGGACACTAAATGGGTGATGGGTAGAAGCCATCACCAATACTTTAAGGCCAACACCTTAAGGAGGCTCTAGGATTTCCTTCCTCTGACCCCCAGAAGTGGATTCTGGGTAACAGAAGGATTTTGCCTTTCAGCTCTTGCCTGAGGATAACTGTTCTGTTGCCAGGAGCACTTCACCCATTTGTGCCTTTTTGATGCCTTCAGGCTCTGTTCTATACCACATAGTGGAAGAACGTGGCACCCAAAACTATCATGCTTATATGCAAAAGACTTTTGTTATAATTGAGGAAATTGTGTGTGTGTGTGTGTACTCTGAGGAATGTCTTATCTGCACATCTATACATGTAGAAGGGTTGCCAATATGGAGCTGACAACTGACTGACAATGGACTTAAATATTTAAATCCTTAGACTTTGGTGCATATGGTCTCTGGCTGGCTGAGCGGACACTAGGGATGACAGGTACTACAGATGGCATTCCTTATGATTTTAATGTTTTTCCTTTCTGTGTTTTCTCGTTAAGTATTCTTTCTAACCTTATATTTGAGCTCATCTTTTAATGTGTAAAAGATCCATAGAAGTATAGATTGTGAAGAAACTCGTGTGGGGGCTGTGGGTGGCATCAGGGAGAAGGGGACCTCCGCTAGCATGGGGAGAGGCGTTAGGAAAATAAGCCACAGGTATCTGCTGCATACAGAATCTGTTGGTGTTCCTGGGGTCCCTAGATCAAAAGGCAGTGAATGAGTGTGTGTGTGGGGAACAGAGTCTTCTCTCTGGAGAATTATTTTGGGGATACCTAGACCTCCCAAGAGCCAGCAGCTTCAGTTCCAGCATGGTAGCTCCCCTCACTGCGGCTTCCTTTTCCCACAATGCTGGTGTGGATCCCGTCTGGGTGATACAAAAGTCCACGCTGTCCTGCTTCTTAAGGGCGCAGGGCACCTTCAGACACTGGCACAAAGTCAGCACCCAGCAGGCCAGTCCTCTCCTGCCTGACACAGTGGTCAGGCTCCAGTGTGGAAGGCGTACTGCACAGAGCAGCAGACTAACCATAGTTCAGAGCTGGCCTGAGAAGCCCCCAGAGAGTCGGCTCGATTCAGTGGTCTCTCAGATCTTGTTGGAGGCAAGTGCCATAAACCATGGATGACCAATGGTTTTCAAATAGATGCAGATGGCTAGGGATGTTTGGTTTAAAAACAAATGTAAAAGAAGTAGAGACTAACATAAAATCATACAGCGTCCAATTCCTCTCTCTTGTAGACTGCTTCAGTTCCTAAGGAAGACTAGTGTCTTCATTTGATGTTACCCTACCTACCTACCTACCTACCTACCTACCTACCATATTTTAAACAAGATATGGACATTCTGAGCATAAATGAAGAATATTTAGCTTCGGATGTCATTCTCCAAGAAAATGACATTTCACCCTGAGCTTTGCTTCAGTGTTCTGACCCCACGGCTTCTCCTTTCCCTATTACCTTCAGACTCTGAGGACAGGGCACTAGATAAAAGGAGTGATGAAAGCACACCGTTCTCCCTAGGCAGGCCAGTGCTTTCCACAGGGGAGGCAAGTCCAAGGGCTGCTTAACTAAGTTTAATTTTATTTTTAATCCACTAATGCTCAAAAATCATCAGCATGGAATATAACAGTGGCTGCCCGAGGAAAGCAGGCTCAAGGCCATCCCAGTGGGAGGCAGGTGTTCAGCACTTGTTCCTGGTCACGTCCCTGGTTCCTTCCTAGGGTCATATCAGGCTATACCTGGTGATGAAATTAGCTGCTTATTTAATGCTTTCATGGCATACTCTTCTCCTCACAGACTGGCACCCAGCTGCCTGGTAGTTTAGAAGCCCACCTCTAAGGCTTCAACTCCTTGAAGACTGAACTGCTCCTTCTCCTCTCCTTGAGGGGAAATGTACTCTTTGGTGTGGAAGACACTGCTTCCCCTTCCCCACGGAAGCTATCAGCCGAGGCTGGTGAGAACCAGGGAGGTTCAGTAGGTTAGATTTCTGAGGCTGCTTGCCCTCCAGTATGGGCATGAGAATGGCCTGGAGATCTTGAAACTCTAGGCTTGGAGGCAAGTTTGGGTATCTGTATGCTAAATGTTTCCTATTAAAATATACGGAGATGTGAGGGTCTGGGGACTAGAGGTACAGACCTAGGGTTCAGGAGGAGGATCACTGAGAGGAAAGACAGGAAGAGGAGGGAAGGAGGAAGATAGGAAGAAATGGGCACAGAAAGGACAAAGCAATTAGAGAGCCTGTCTGCTGGAAGGAGCATTGGGCTGGAAGGCGTCTGTACCATGAAGAACAAAGCAAGAGGCTCTGCCTCAGTTGTCAGTGTGTATGAGCATGTGTGCATCCCTGCGCGCACACGCACATGTGCACAGGCATGTATGCACACGCACATACACATCATGTGGCCATCTGAGAAAGGTGCTGGGAAAGTCAGAGTGAGGCCCACCCCACGGGCCTGGATCGTTCCAGTCACCTCTGACAGTTTTTCCATTCCCAGCATACGCGGTATCACACCCTCCCCCAGGGGACAAAGCACAACACAGCTGCTGAAAATTGGTAGTTGCAGTTGTGTGTTTCTTCCCAGTCCCCACTCTGGCTGTCACTATGACAGTGTTTCTTTGGGTCACATCTGGCTGGTGGGGTATCCATGACTTGTGGTGAGGTAGAGGGAGGGAGCGATAAAGATCACAAAAATACATCAGGGCTATAAGTGAAGTAAATTATACATATTCCCTGTCCTGACCCACCCATCCCTGCTACCCTCCCCTCAATCTGATGCCACGGAAGGCTTTTCCATGCAACTGAAGGCATGGGTTTGGAGCCCCTGCGATGAGGCTTCAGAGCCTAACACAGTCATACAGAGACTGTGGCCCCTGGGTGGACACTTTCTATTTGCAAAATTATGCTTCTGCCTCTGGCTGACCAGTACAGCTTATTCAAGGTAGAAAGATCAGTTAAGGTCTTTGGGAAGTTTGACCTTCCTCATTAAGCAGAATAAATTTGCCTAAGTGTAATACTTTCAGATCTTCTCTCTGCCTTACAAATTACACAAAATCAAGTTCTTCTGAGCATGGGAAAAGTTTCCCAAGATTTCATTTTACTTTGTGAGGCTGAGGCCACTCAACAGTTGTCCTCTGTGGTGAATGTCACCACAAGCAATGTTGCCAGGCCATGGCTTCAGGTGTATGCCATTGCTCACTCCAGAATTTACTCTGTTTTCTAGACTGAGCTTGTTAGGCTGAACTGGACCCTATGAGGACTGAATCCTCAGTACCTAGGAGCACCAATGGTGCGCAAGAACACCAAATAAATACTTTTGGGCCCAAGGTACCTGACAACCTTCAAGTAGTCACCTAGAGAGAGAGACAAGGGTAAGAGCACCACTGGGCTTCGGCATGATGGTTACGATGTAAACACTGGGAAGAGGGAGGTTTTGAATCATTAGGACGTGGTGCTTATAAAAACTTTTATAGAACCTGTAATACTGTGGATTGCATCTCTGTCCTGTTACAAAACTCTTCCTTTGGATTCTGGAGCAAGTCAACACCTCTCTTGGCAGTTTTTCCTCTCTATCTGGCAGCTCTGCTCAGCAAGAGCGTTCGCTTCCCTGTCAACTCTTCCCAGTGTGAGTCTGCAGACTGTGTTCCCTAAGCTGCCTCTTGGGTTGTTTTCATAATGGCCAAATAGATTTAACTGTTTGGGAAACTCTGGAAGAAATGGTATTTTCAAGATTGGCAGCAGGCTTTATCTACCCGAGTTCTGTGGAGAGAAGTACTGGGTTCTGGCAAGCCACTTCTCACACTGAAATAGGACGCGATGAAGAGTATATATTTCTGGAGATTTGACAAATTATGAAGCTGACTCTGCCAGAATGGAGACAGCTCAAATACGGCCTGTGTATTTGCCGATGGCATAGATGGTACACACATTTGGCACTGAGGGCTTAGATGTCAGCAAAGTGGTGACTGCCACTGGATAATAAGAGGGCATCTTTAAAGTGAAAGAAAATCTACGTTGGGTCCCTTGGCACTCAAGAGGAGCGATTTCTAACTATGCATCATTTAACCAATTGAGTGTTTTGTGAACAGAGAAAATGATGATAATACACTTGTCGGGTACACTATTCTAATGTTATGGTAAGATTAATGCGAGCCATAAAAATATAATAACATGCTCAATGCTACACAATTCAATAGAAATGGTTTCTTTATGGAGGTTCTTTTTAGAAGACCAGGACTGATTTTTCTATTTAGTCCCAAGAATTCATCATTTGGCCCTGTAGCTCTCTTTTGAGGAAGGAGGTAGGAAAGAGGTATGGGCTAAAGGGGTTCTCTGGTGGGAGAAAAGCTGACAGATTCCCTCCTGCCAGGCATGGTCAGCACACTCCCAGGGCACCGATTGTGCACTGGTGTGGTACACTATGGTCAGGTCAACAAAGTAGAACATTTGGCCAGTGGCCGGGTGGGGGCTCTTTATGTTAGATGTGTTATAGGATGGGGAGGAATCGAAGATATCCATTCACCATTCTCTTGAGATGTGTGCACCCCCCCTTACCATGGGGTGGAGGAAAAGGGGCTTCAAGGAAGGGCCCATGGCCTCCATGCCCTGCATGAGGGGTCGCCAAGCTACACACCCAGTACAGCACGTCGGTCCAGCCCTCCATGGTGATGCACTGGAACACTGTGAGCATGGCGAAGGCAAAGTTGTCGAAGTTGGTGATGCCATGCTTGGGTCCATCCCACCCGGGCTTGCACACTGTGCCGTTCTGGCACTGTCGCCCGTGGCCGCTCTCAAGAGCACAGGGGGAGGGGTCCTCTTCTGCTGGGACGTCTCCATGGCCAAAGGAAGGAGGACAGGGAGATGGGAGGGAGGGAGGGGAAGAGAGGGCAGAGAAAGAAGCAAGAGTTAGAGAGCAAAGTGGCAGGACAAGGTCACTAGGCAAACCACAGCAGCAATCGTACAAAAAACCAGTTTAGCTCATTCTCCACATGTGAGTGAAAGGGCATGAGGGCCTAGCCATTCTTCAGTTGAGAAGCCTAGACCTTCAGCTGGGAACACAGGGCTACTGCCCATTCCTCTGTAAAGCATCAATAATTGTGCAACAATATCAAGTGGTAACTTCTAGAACATGAGAGACACACTTTCTCTTCTCTCCTCCCTCCCCTTGCTCTGCTCTGCTCTTCTCTTCTCTTCTCTTCTCTTCTCTTCTCTTCTCTTCTCTTCTCTTCTCTTCTCTTCTCCCCTCCCCTCCCCTCTTCTCTCTCTTGTACAGCTTTATCCACATATAATTTACATGGTTTACAATTCATCAATGTAAGTGTGTAGCTTGATTATTTTTAGTAAATTTACACAGTTGTGCAGCCATCACCACGACCTGTTTTTAAACAGCTCCCGCATCCCAAGGTGCTTGTTTGTACCAAGTCCCTGCTCCTGTCCCCAGCCTTTCACAACCTGACCTGCTTTCCATTTTCATATAAATAAAATCACGCACAGCGCGGCCTGCCATTCTCCACTGCTTTTGCCCAGTGGAACCCTTTGCAGGTCACCCAGGTTGGTGCACACTTCAGTCTCCTCCTGTTCCTTCCCGTGGCTGAGTGAGACATTTTGTCCTTGTGCCCACCCACTTGCCAGCTGCTGGCCATTTGGATTATCTCCAGGTTTGCGCTGTTCCCAACTTGCTCTGCATCTGGTTGCACCCGAGCCCTTGATCCCATGAACAAGGTGAGCCGCGTACACTGCTGATCCACAGGCTGTGCGGGGAAACGGCAGTGTACAGAGCACCATTTCCGATCCCAGACCCCACTGGGGCCTCACGTTAAGGTGGCTGAACTGAGCTGGCTTCTAGTCACAATTTTTTTGTGCCTCGAAATTGTGAAAATTTTGAGATTTGGACGTGAGGCGATAAAAAGGGAGAGGAGCTGAAAAGTGAATCTCAGATGTAAATAAAACATTAAAAACAGCGGAGCATCTAGAGAGTTGAGAGTTGAGAGAATAGAAAACGAAGAGCCGAACAGATCATGAATTCTGTTTGGGTGTCTCACATTGCAGAATAGCTTTCCAGAGTGCTGTGCCCAGCAGTGGGATGAACCACAGGGATCCCACGAGAAGAGGGTCCGAAAAAGGGGAAACTTGCAGCAGGGATGGTGACCCGGCAGCCCCCGGCAGCCCCTGCAGCCTCCGTCCGCAGGGCAGCAGGAATCAGTGCAAGGGCAGGCTGCCAGCTCAGGCTGCCATCTAAGTGGCCGCAAGGCAGGGAAGCCTACTTGGACTTTATAAATATATGTTGAAAAGAAAATGGCATCCAGAAAAAGTGATCTCATTAATCAAAGACAGCAGGATGAGACTCAGAAATTTCTGATTATCCACAGGCTCAAGTGCCGCTCCGCTATTTTAACTCTGTCTTAAACAACAATAAAAAAAGATTAGAGAATAATTAAGAAGGGGCGATGAGCTGGTAAAAATAGGTATCTATAAAAAGCATGACAGGGAACGCTTGAAAAATGTGAACACACACAAATCAGGAGGTCCTAGCAACGTGTACCTTAAGCTGAGGGGACAGTGGCTTAAATGAACAACACGTTGGCTTTCTTTCACAGATTTCCTCATGTCAGGGGGTATAGCTCAGTGGTAGAGCATTTGACTGCAGATTTCCTCATGTCTGAGGGAGAGGTTCAGGAACATGAGCAACGTATGCTCTACAATTTAACGCAGGGGTAGATCAACCTAGAAAGTCCCAGGAAAGTGTTGGGCAGAAGCTGGAGACAATGTGTAGGAAGGCGTAGCAGCGTGGTCAATACCGGCAGGAACTGAAATCCTGGGACAGCTCCAGCTGGGGTTCCGAGGAGAAAAATCCAAGACAAACTCGATTGCTTTTTCAGGTCCCAACTTTCCAGAGTGAATACAATGAAAGGAATTTCACTGCTAGATTTTAGCCAACTCAGCCTCTGCCAGTCTCAGGAGTAATTACTGTGCTTGGGAGAGCTATCCGCAGTGACCTGGCTCTGAGAACCAGCAGACAGATGGGACAACCAGGGACAAAAGGCATCGGCATATGGCGGTGTATCTGCTGAGCACCGAGAGAGGGCCTTGGCTGGGCCCCAGGGAGTAGGAGAAAATCGCCTCTTCAGAGACATCTCCACTGGGGCCTGCGCACTGCGATGACTGCCTAGAGACAGAACAATGGCTCATCTGGCCCACCCACGGCTGTCACTCGGATTTCACAGAAGATGTGGCCCATCGTGTACCAAATCTGTTGTATTCTAAAATTTATAAGGCCATGAAAAATCAGTCTGTGAAATAATATCAAAGTGTAAAAGTAATTTGATATATACATCCCATTAAAAAATTGTCACAAGGACAAAGTACTTCTGTATAGTCTAAGTATACAGACGATACAGTCATTGAATCCAAAGTCTGAAATCTGGGGCCCGGCGGGATGGCTCAGTGGTCTAAAGCACCTGCATGGGAAGGCTGGGGCGGCTTCAGGGACCGCGGTTTGATCCCCGGCACCACATGCTGTGCCAGCCCTGCCCTTGGGGCGGGGTGAGCCGGCCACAGAAATGAGTGAATAAACAAACAAAGGTTCTGAAACAAGAAAAAAATAAAATAAATAAAATAAAAATTCAAAGTCTGAAATCTAATAAAACATGCAAACCAAAAAAAAAAAAAAAAAAAAAAAAAAAAAAAAAAAAAAAAAAAAAAAAAAAAAAAAAAAAAAAAAAAAAAAAAAAAAAAAAAAAAAAAAAAAAAAAAATCCCACTCATTTCAAAGGTTTCCAAAACCCTGAGACAGTGCAGGTTTCTGTCGCCTGAGATACAGAGGTAGTTGAGTATGGCTGGATTCCTGCGCATCTCCTTCTCCTCATCGGAGTGAGTCACAGTGTGTGTGGACCAGGTCCTGATGACAGCAGTATCATTCTCTGCTCGGAGTGATGGAGTGGGTCCCTGGATTGTCACCAGATAGTAGGTGTAGGCAGAAGAAGAAGTGGGCAGCTGATCAGATTATCTGAGAGGACAGCTTCCATAGCTAAGTATCTCCAGCCCTTTGCCCAGCAGGGATTCTGGCTTCACTCACAAGAGTGAGGCTGTCTTCTTGGTGGAGATTGGCATGGCTCTGCTCCTGGAGATACATCTCTGACTGTCCTCTGGCTCCTCACTTATGGTACCTTACGTTACAGGCACCCACTTCTCTTCTGAACTTGTGGGATAAAGACAAAATCCATTACCCAAACAACAGGATGTGCCTTATGGTAGCGAATAGACTTCTCTTGGCTGGGTTTACTATTGAGCATAATGTGGTCCAGAATTGGCCACTTGAATGGATGGGGTTGCATGGGATCTTTGTCCTAAGAGCAGAGGAGTCTGTTAAGGTGCTCACTGGACCCTCTGGCTGTGCCTATGGGAGAAGAGTCCATACTGTATTTTCTTTGACTACAATACTCACCATTTTTTTTTTTTTTTTTTTTTTTTGGCCTTCTGAGGCCAGCAAAGCTTCATAGCAAAGGTAGATGGTCTCTAATGATTATCCAGGGCTGCTTATTTTGAGGAAACTCTCAGGACCCTCACCACCAGTAGATAACACACTTTTGCTATTTTCCCACTAGGAGAGCAGAAATGACCAGTAGTTCTTCTTGGCCTGGCAGTGCAGGGCCATTGGATGAAAGGGTTACCATCTCTAGCTTGATGGCGGAGCCTCACTGTTCTGCTCTTCCTTGTTTGGTTGGTGAGGGTCTCACTACCTACATTGCCAAACTGAAGGGAAATCTTGAGGATTCTGTATCTCTGTGACTTCCCGAGGGAGCTGAGTCAAATGGGTCATTGATTATTTCAGTATAACTGTCCAAACTTTAGACACACTTCTGTTAACTCCAAAGGCAGTCTGAGAATGCAGTGCCAACAAAATCACCTTGTTAAACATAACTTTACGATTCAGGGACTAGCTACAGAGAGAACTGAGCAACAAGAAGATTTTGAATTAGAAGGGAACTATTATATGTTTGGCATTTCTTTAAGCAAGGTTGAAATCTCAGATTTTTTTTTTTTTTTTTTTGTCTTTTTGAGACAGGGTCTCACTATGCAGTTGAGGCTGGCCTTGAGCTTACTTTTGTAGCCGAGGCTAGTCTCGAACCTGCACTGATCCTCCTGCCCCAGCCTCCCGAGTGCTAGGATTACAGGCATGTGCCACCACACCCGGCTGAAATCTCAGAATTTTAGATGAAGATAAGAGGATTTTTTCCCCCTCAATTAAAATTTATTTTATTTTATTTTATTTTTTCCAATTCTTTTATTGTTTAAATTTAACAATGGTTATATTACATATTTTCATCATCGGATCAGTTTAGATTAATACATATAGGTATATAAGATTGATCAAACAACTAAACATTAACCTTTCTAAATCCACATTACTTTTTTTTTTTTTTTCTTTTCCCCCTTTTTTTCTTTGAAAGTTGAC
>PVJA010028313.1:0-27678 GCA_004027025.1 Myocastor coypus | reverse complement strand
ACTTGGCATCTATGCTACCTCCCCATTTGAGTGTCACTGGTGGGTACAGAGCCCACTCCATGGAAAAGGGTTGGAAGTGCTTCTAGATTACTGGCCATGGATATGTGATCCAGACTAGGCCAATCAGATGCCTTCATGAGCAGCTCCAGCTGGGGTCCAGGGAGGGCAGGCTGGGATGTGTATGTTGATCAGGTCTATAGAGCAGCTACAGTGGTGAGGGAAGCTCTTGTAGCAGTGCAAGGGTGTGACAGTCACTTTTCCTATTCCCTTCCCTTCTGGTCTTCCAGGCCACTTGTCTTTGTGTGGAGAATCAGGCTCAGGTTTCTAACTCTTGCACTCAGGAATCCAGACCCTGATCCTGCCCACATGGCCTCAGACATCATCCTGCCCAGGGGTGCTGCTGGCTTCTGTTGTGGACCTGCATTGTAAATTATAGCATGGCTCCTCAGATTGGCTGCTCAGGGCCAACACAGAGAAGCCTCGAGCAGGAGCTTAGAGTTGAGTATCAGCCATCCCTGGGGCAGGGAAGGGGCCAAGACCAAGAGGTCCCACTGGCAAGACACCATCCTCCTGCCCATGCAGTTTGCCCCTCTTGGGCAAGGCCTCTGCCCGTCTGTGCCTTAGGATCCTTACCCAGAGAGTAGGGTCTTGGACAGCATCCACCCCAGGGCTGGCTGGAGAACAAGTGAGCAGGGTGGACTGGATGAGAGAGCCGACATCCCCCTCCCGGGGAGCACCAGGCACTACTTCTGATGGTTCCCGTACTTTCAGAACCTTATAGTCTCTGTGTCTTATCTTTCTTATGAAGTTTCAGGTGGCTTCATTTTCTTGGAGGAATTACTACCTTGTGACTCTGCAGAATGACACGGGCTCTAAGGTGGCACACGGGCCATGTCATTTTAGCACAACCGAGAGACTCCCCAGGTGGAAAGCCCTGTTGATCTTTGGGGACCAGAAGAAGAAGAAGGTCTGTAGAAAAGTGGAAGACTTCAGGCACTAGCCATTCCCGGAGCACCTCTGCCATCCCAGTCTAAGCTAAGTGCCACAGAGTAGGATTGGGTGGTGGCTCAGTGGCCGAGCCCCCAGGTTCTTCAGACACAAAAGAAAACATCTCTGCTGCGGTGTACACTGCATTTTGATGGAGAAGAAAGAGAATAAGGAATAATCGTCCCTTGCTGGATAATGGGGGAGGTGAGGGAGTAAAGTGAGAGGAGGAGGGCAGGGAATGGTGAGACCCAGGCTAGATCCACTGCGCCTCTCCAGGTCATGGGTCCGAGAGGCCAGCTAGGGAGGGAGCTGGCACATCAGGAAAGAGCTGGGGGCTCCACCATGGCAGCGCAAAGGCCCTGCAGTATCTGATGTGTCTGGCCCTCTCAGGAACCGCGGGAAGGGAGAACGCAGATGAGTCATATGTTCAGGCAGCCCTGGGTAAATGTTGATCCAGCTATTGACACGGAAATGCTTTATCGAAGTACGAAGCCCAGGGCAGCGAAAGAAAGCGTGCGTGGTTGTGATTGCTTCCCAGTGCTGTGGAAAATCGAGCCCGAGACACCATGTGCAACACTTCACTGTCCCCATAGGAAGGACACGCACCACAAGGTGCTTACGCTGCAGGTCTGAGGAGTGGGTGTCTGGAGGGAGACTGAGTCCATAGCAGGCCTGTGTCCTGGGGCAGCGCTCACTGTGGAAGACCCACCAGGGCTGAAGGCCCTACCTCCAGTCTGTGTCTGTTTGTACCCACTTAAAAAAATGCTTGGGAGTTGTGGGGTTCTCTGCATGGTGGGATGGGGTAGAGGAGGGGGACAGGACCCCTCTCTAAGAGGAGAGTGACCAGGGCCATCTCTGAGCTCCAGGTCCCTCCATCACACTTCTCCTACAGCCCAGGCCTAGGTGTTTTTAAAAGAGCAGGTTGGCCTCTTGGTATAAATTCAATCTGTTACAATCACAGCTATCATTCAGTCACTCAACAAACACACAGACCACATATCTCCTTGCTTGGCATCTGCTGTGCACAACACACAGAACTTGCAGTGCCCCTGGGCTCATTCCCTAGAGCCACAGAGAACCTGGTGCCTCCTAGAGACCAACTGTGTGTCCTGCAGAATCCCATGACCTGGGCTTGGAAGGGCTTGAGCATGTGGGACTAGCTGTCCTGTCATGTAGACCAGGAAACCAGGTGCAGGGGAAGGACGGGGCTGCAGGCCTCTTGCTGGCTAGCGTGCACCCACAGATTGGCCTTTTTCTTACTCAGAGGCCTGGTGCTTGGCTGGGGTGTGGCCAGCTGGGGCCAAGACTGTGCGGCCAGGCCTCCCTGCAGCTCTTCACTGTGTGGTGAAGGGCTGAGCTCAGGCCAGGGGAGCCAGTGCAGGTGTGTGGAGGGCTGCAGTGGGCCTTGGGGCAGAGCACCTGCCCTGTGCTGTGATGCCCTGGGGTTGATTCCTGTTACTATAAAGGAAAAGAAGAAAGGGAAACAGAAGAAAAAGGAAGAAAGAAGACATTGTCCTGAAAGGCAGAGGGACCCCTCTTTGCCCTATTCTTCTTTCTTTCCTTTATAGAAAAGGATGCAGATGTAATGGTTGGTGCTCAAGCCACCGTCCTGAGCTATGAGAGGGACGCCTGTCTTCATTATGGCAGAGCAGCCTGAGAGAACCCTGGATGCCTGATGGCACCTGGGAGCCCCCGGCCGTGGAGCCCAAGGCCTGATCATCTTTCAGGTGAGCAAAGACAGCCGCCACCCTTCTGAAGGTGCCACTACTGCCTCTGGCTGCAGGCACAGCAAAGGGGACACCCGTGCTCCTCCCTTGTCTGGATGAAATGTGCCAAACAGCCCTGACACACGTTCCCAGGGCTCATCTTACACAGCAGGGTGCTTCAGACCCAGTACAAACACTGCTAAAACAAATAGCTCTGCTTCCCACACAAGGCTCCCCCATGGGCTCTTGATGAGGCGCATCCAGGGGCCCCCAAGGGCTGCTCCTGCCCGGTGTCCATGGCTCACCACTCCTCCTCTTGGCACAGAAGGACACAAACTTTCTGGGAGTGAGACCCTACCAGCAACCACCAGGAAGGGCTGCCACTAACCTTGCTCAGACTAGAATGTGACTGACTCATGTCCAATGACTCCCTTAGGAGTTTCCAGAGCTATAATCAAGAATTCTGAGAGAGCAGAACTCAGGGACAGTGTGACGAAGACTGCAGGATGTGGCTTCCTACATGTGACAATGGGTCCTGGAGGGTAGGCACTAAGTCACAGCTTTGTGCTGCCAGCAGGTGCTCAGACCAGGTCCACAGTGCAGGGGTTGTACAGTGGGAGAAGGAGTATCGCTGGTTCTGGGCAGCTTGGGAAAGAAACCGGGCCCAGAAGTGGTGTGGAAGAGGCAGGACACAGCATCTGAGCCCCTATTGTCACTCTGGTGGGTTTGTACCTTAAAGATTCAGAATTTTCCGAAGTCCCAGGGCTGGTAAGATAGTTCAGCAGACTAAGTGCCTACTTAGGCAAACTCAGGGACTGGGGTTCGATCTCCAGTACCACATGCCACACTGACCCCATCCCCGGGAACCCTCAGCTGGCCACTGAGGCTGGTCCTGGTAGTGCACACCTGTAATCAGAGCTCTGAGGAGGCTGAAAACAAGAGGATCACTAGGAGTCAGCTGTGTAGTGAAACCCTGTACCAAATACATTTTTTTAAAAAAAAATGTCCTTAGAAGGAGCTGGATGGTGTCCCTGTCTACCACATCTAGGTAGATCTCTTCCAAAAAGTCCAGCAATGCCACCATCTCCTCTCCAGCATGGCCATTCAAAGACCACCAAGAGGATACAGGTCCAGGGACCTCTAAGCTGTGGCCTTCTTCGGGAGCGACCATAGATGCTCTGCTCTGTAGCCTAGAGTCTCCTCCCTCTGCCTTGACTCTCTCGCTTTGAGAGCCAACACCCAGAGAAAAGGCATTTCTCCCCAGCTAGTGCACTCAGGACTCGCAAAGCCTCACTCTGTCTGCCTCTGCCCTGGAAACAGTCTCCAGGAAGGCAGCTGGCCTTGGGCACAGGGGGGACCTCCCCGCTGACCTCTGTAACATCCCCTGCAGGGTCAGGGGAGGCTGCCGCCCCCTCCCGCATGGCTCCATCATTTACTCCCTCATCAGTGATGTGAACCTGTTTATTGCCGGCCAATCAGGTGCCTGTCTTGAACTTGACAACCAGCTTTCCAGGGAGGAGGGCTTTTCCTTCAACTTTGCTGTCCCCTAGCCCCAAAGTGACCTGGTACATGTGCCCACTGAAGAAGACCCTCGGAACCAAGAGGGGGGTCCATTCATTATCCAGAGAGCTGGGGTCCAGAGTGGGGAGGGACCACACACAGTCATCCAGGGAGGGACAGAGCCCCATCTCAGAATTCTCAGGCTCCTGGGCCAGCGACTGGGCTTTTCTGGCTCTTAGCTTTACTGCTCTGTGTCATGAGACAGCAGCAACCTCTAGGGGCCCAGAGTCCTTGCTGTGCATGAATTAAGCTGCTTTCCTTTTACTGGCAACTTCTGGGGGGACCGTGTGGTGGCCTCACTTCCTGAAACCTTAGCTAAGGCACACAGAGAGGAGGGAACTTGCTCCAGGTGGCTCAGCTGATGCAGGAGCATCTGAGATGATCACAAGGGGTCACTGAGGCCTGAATCACTACCGGCGTTGGGGCCAGCCTCTCAGATGCCTGCCCAGGTCCGGCAGGGCAGTGTACTAGAAAAGGCTGGGCTGAGTCCTCAGGGTGTGGGGCCAGGTCTGTAGTCACTTCCTGGGTGTCACAGCAGAAGATGGGTGCTACTGAGACCCAGCACGCTGCTAAACATCCACCACACACAAGACAGTCCTGGGACAGAGAGTCATCCAGCCCAAGGGTCACTGTGCAGAGGCTGAGACGCCCAGGCTCGTGGTCACATCCTCAGAAGGCCATGTGTCCCCTGGGAGGCCCCTGTACCCCTCAAGCTGGGTGGTGTGGGCCCCGCCTGGACACAGTGTCCGGTGCTCCCCACACCCTTTGCTGGGCCTCCCAGGCTCCCAGGAGCAGGCTGCCTCCAACCCCAGGACCCCAGCCCCCGCCTTACTTGTCAGCAGGGGGTCCTGCGCAGTCTCCTCTGCCGGCATGTCCTCCTCCATCAGGCTCATTGCTTGGTGTGGCCAGGCGGCTGCCACTCCCGGCAGCAGCTCCTGGAGCCAGAATCACCTACCCCGCCTGGTGAAACCTGCCGTGACCAGGCTCTTGGGCAAGGTGGCCAAAACCCCTCCCAGGGCCAGAAGAGTTTGTAAAGTGAGTCAGACTAGAAAGGAGGTTCAAAGCCAGGAGGCCTGCGTGGGTTAATCATTACTGTAGACGCTTTCCCAGGATTCCAGCAGACCCCTGGGCCAGCCCTCCCAGCCCTCCCCACCCCACCTATGACCGTGCCTGTGCCCATGGGTGACCTGGGAACAGCCCAGCTATTGAGGGAAGGGATCATCTCCCAGAATACTCTCTTCCTCACTCTCACAACTGCTGCTCTGACAGCTGGGGTGGCCAAAGCAAAGTGGCCCCAAGTCACAGCCACTCCTAACCCCCACCAGTGACTGTCATTCCATCCCCTTCCACCCTCCATGAGCACCCCCTCTGTTTCCCATCCATCTTCTTGGCTAACCTGGCTGGCCACACTGGTGAGTTCTGCACCTGCATTTCACAGGCAGTGGTGGCAGGACCCGGGATGGGGGTGCCCAAAGGCCCGGTTGGTAAAGAGCCAGGATGCCCTCTGTGTTCAGAACTACATGCTTGCTACCCCAGGTTAAACGGGGAACACAGAGGAGGCACTGCGCGCAGGTTCCCTGTGTGCAGTAGGTGCTCAACGCACGCTGCCTGCCTCTCATGCTGCAGGGCTGAGCTCAGGAGGCCAAAGGTCCTAGCCTGGAGGATGTGCAGGCTGTCAGCATGTGGTGGCACTGAGTAAAGGTTTACAAGAGCAATTTTGCGAAAGGACTTGGCCAAGGTCATGGGTGACAGAGACACAGACGAGGTGGTTCGGCTCCTGCTGATGCAGCCCCTTAAGGAGACTCAGGTCCCAGGACAGTTTCATCCCATAGGAGGGGACAGTGTTGGGTGCTGGTAGGACCCATATGGTCCCATAGACCACCTGCTCGGCCCAGTGAGCAGCTATGAGTGGCAGGCAGGAGCAGGGGACTGACTGCCTGAGGTAACCTCTATAACAGTTGCTTGCAGTCCTGGGGGTTGAACTCAGTGTCTTCATGCCGAATCCATATTAAAAATTGTTTTCTTTTCACACAGGGTCGTGCTAAATTGCTAAGTTGCCCAGACTGGGCTCCAACTCGGGACTCCTCTGTCTCAGCCTCACTGAGTGCTGAGATTACAGGAACTCTGGCTTGAAGGGTCACTGCTTGGGTCACTGTCCTGCAAATCCACCCATGGGACCTCAGTCAAGAGACCCAAATGAGGTACACTGGGGCTGCCACAGGCAAGAGGCACAATTAGGTCATTCATTCACACTCACTCATTCATTCATTCTCCCAAGCACTCAGGATGTCCCAAATAGCACAGAGACAAAAGCATCCGAGTTCCTGCCGCCACACTGCTGCTGGAGAGGGGACAGACAAGCAAGAGCACCATCTCATTCGGGTGGTCCCAGTGGGTGAGTTCATGCCCTCACCCTTATACACATGCTTCGTGCAACAGTGCAGTCGCTGGGGCTGGAGAGCCACTCAGGCTGGGAATTCTCTTGGCTGTAGGTTAGGTGGTCCCAGCCCAGCACACCCATGGCAGCGAGTTGAAGCCCTGTTTAGCATTTAAGGCCTCCTAATGGGCTTTAAACATTTACATTTATCTTTTTATTAATACCAATTGCTTGAACGTGGCCCGCTGGCAATGTCTAGCATTATATAAATACTGTCAGGACAGGAAGGTGGTGTAGGCTTACAGTGCCAGCAGCCGCCAGCTGGTGTGCAGAACAAAGTTTGCGATGCGTTCCCCAGGGCAAAGAGGGCACCTTACACGTGGACCTGCCTGGCTGCCCTGGCACAAGTCCCCATCTGTGCCCAAGCCCCAGAAGAAAACATCGCAGGCTGTCCCCACTGGACATGCAGAGCATGCCACTCCAAGCTGGTTCCGCTGTCCAGGAAACAGAACTTCCCCCGGCCGAGGCTGGGTCGCCTCTCAGCTCTGCGAGTGTGTACTTAAAAGTGACAGATGATGTTTCTGCACTGGAGTGATGACTGGCCTCGGACAGGGTTCCTGGGTGAGGGGCGGAGACACAGAGTGAGCCCCATAGTGCGGCGTCCCGGTGCCCCAGGGACCAGCTTGGAGGGCTGCTATAAACAGTGAAATGCAATATTGCCTTATTTGGCCACAGAGCCCAGTTATCACTGGCAGAGGCCCCTTTGCCTTTGCCTTGGTGAGAAACAATTAATTCTGCGCCTCTCTGCAGGACTCACCAGCCTGGGCTCTGGGTCCTGGGCTGTTGCCAGCAGGTCATTTGTATACCTGCAGCCAGGGTGCTGCCTGCTTGCAGTGTTAAGGATGACCCCCAACTTGGAGGTCCCTGGAGGGCTGCGCAGGACAAGGGCAGTAGAGGGACAGCTGTGTTTGCTCCTTACAGTTTATGTGGGGATGACAGACTTTACAGAGTCCGGGTGACCAGCCAGAGCAGGGCAGGACTCTCAGGTGGCAGGGACCCCTGCTTCTGTGGTGTCTACAGTGTGCCATGCCCAGTAGGAAAGCAGTCAGTTAGCTCAGGGTGGGGAACTGGGCTTGTGGACAGCAGGCAGAGGGGCCCTTCCCTCTCAGGGTACCTAGAGAGACCCCCAGAAGGCCCTGTTGAACCAGGACAGGGAGCGCTCAGGCTGTTCTATAAGAGGCCAGCCTCCGGAAAAGCCAATATCCTTGTGCTGGGACATGCCTCCCCTGAGCAGGGGTTACCCCTGGGCCCTGTGTGGCTCCACCCCTGACACCTTTTGGAGGCTGCTCCTTGTACTGCAGAAACAGAGCAGAAGCCTAAAGGGCTGTGGCTCCCAGGGCAGCCCAGGCTGTGTGGAAGGTGGGGACACCGAGGAGTGGACAGGTGACAGAGTATATGGAGAAGCCAGTGGTACGTGGCACACTACTGGTGGTGGGATTAAATGAGAAACAGCTACCACGCTGTCCAGTGCAGTCTCATTATTATTTCACCCACAGTTTATTGTGCTGACCCATGAGGACGCAGCTTCTGAGAAGCGCCCTCAAGAGAGGGCCAGGTGTGTTTTCCCACTTCTGGCTGGGATTGGGCCGTAAGGCCTGGAGCAAGAGCAGCCATGGTAGATCACGAATTGGCTGGGCCTGGAGACTGCAGCGCAGAGCAGCAAAATATGAGAAGCCCGTCTTTGAAGCTGGGGGGAAACAGTTCTCAGCCTGTGCCCTAGGGTCTTAACGTGGGGAAATAAGCAAGCTTCCATTTTTTTTTTTTTTTCAAGGCAGTGCATGAAGATACTTTATGAACTACTCAGAGATGGACAAAGACTAGGTGAAGGCCCAGCTTCACCTTACCCTGCACCACTCATCCAACCCTGCAGTTGCTCCTTTGCCTCTTCATATTGAAGGTACTCGTTTTGCCTTCCCTGAGTGCCTGGTCTTGATCTGTGCCCATCCCACCCCTAGGCCCATTATTCTCCCCATTCCTGGCTGCAGACCTGGCCACTCACAGAATCTGGGACACAAAGGGCCCCAAGGTGGTGTTGGTTCCAATTCTTATGCTGCTCAGGCCTTGCTACCCCACAAGCCCTGTTACATCTTCCCAGGGCCTGGAGGCTTTCTGCCACCATGGGCAGCTCTGTACTGTGGGAAGCATTTTCCAGAGCTGAGTACCAGTTGCATGCCGGGAGATTTTTCATCTACTTTGGCACTGGCCTCTAGGCCCAGGAAGACCTAGGCTCCTCATTCTTTCCATGCTTATGCACAGAGCACCTTGGCTTTGAAGTGCTGTGCTGGGTGCTGGGGGGACAGGGACACCCTTCCTCCAAGCGGGGACACTCCCATGGCAATGAGTAACTGTGGGGTCCAGTGTAGCATATGTGGTGGGTCTGTGAGATGGGGTCACATTGGCAGGAAGGGCGTGATCGGGGCATACTGATGACCACTGACCCCTTGGCCTGGGACAGTGCCATTCTGGCACTGCAGTGCTGCATCTCAGGGAACCCCTTGGACACTGTTGGGTGCCCCCCTTGGGTGTTCCCTTCCTGTGGTTGCTATAATAAATGACAGCAGAATGCAGCTGAACACAGAAGAAGTTAATTTTCTCATAGTTCTATTGACCAAAGATTCAAAGTGGAGGTATCCCCAGGGCGGGGCCCTGGGATCCACACGACCTCCCCCAGCCTAGTTTTCTGTTGGATCCATCTGAATCCACGCTGATCTTGTGTGTGATCCTTACCTTAGCTGCATTTACAGGTGCGGCCACATCTGCAGGATCATGAGATTATGATTCGGTCCTCGCTTTGGGGCGCTCTCTATTTAACAGGTTGGGCCAGGGGATGAAGCCAACGCCAGAATATGATCTAACTAGGCAAAGTCCCAAGCAGGAGAAATCACAAGGGCAAAGGCCCTGGGGCTGCACAGAGACTGATCCATATAGGGCCCAACAGGAGCCCAGCGTGGCTGGAGGGAAGGAGCAAAGGCCGGCCCAGGGCTCTGCCATTCCCAGCAGCAAGGGATTCTCTCGAGGAGAATGCTAGACCACAGGTCACCATGGACAGGGCCCTGTCCTGCCTCCTGCTGTCTGGGAACCGGGCCAGCCCTGTCCCTTCCTCCAGTGGACAGAGCGCACTGATGCAGGTCACAGACAGCTTTGCTATGTCCCTTGCAGCGGTGCCTCCTCAGCAGACAGCAGAGCGGCAGAGCTGAGCAACCGACTATGGCAGGAGTTGCCCTCAGGCGAGAACCACGGGGTCTGCCCATCTTGGCATCCAGATCTATGGCAGGGTCTGGTTCTGGGGTGCCCTGAAGCTTCCCCGGAGCCCCACCTGGGGAGGATGTGTACAGCACGTGGCTGTGTTCGCCCGTTGCTGGGTGAAGTGAATATGGCCAGGTTCCCTGAAACGTCTCCTTGGGAACTTTATACAACCACAGGTGTCAGACAGTGAGGGCTGGGGACCCCGCATGAAGCGAACATCAGGTCCCAGGGCTGAGTCACTCCTCACCCCAAAGCCCTCCCAAGAAGAGGAATGGACTTGGCTTTTCTGATTAAACTTGAAACCTCCTTAGCAGCTTTTTGCCCAGGTGCCTGGGTGGAATGCCAGGGGCTAGGGGCCCAGTGGGGCTGGGGGTGGGGCAGACACTCTTGTGCTTGGGCCTAGACATAGCACTGTTGTAGCTGTCTGGTACCGAGAGATGGGAAGAAGACTGAAGACTGAAGTCTCCTCCTGGGAGCCATCCCCAGCTCCGCCTTCTGGCTGGGCTCTGGGTAGAGACATAGGAAGCCTTATTTGGGAGGACTGAAAGCCTGGGTTTGATGGACATTAGACTTTTGCTCTGAGCTCCACATCTGAGCTTGGTTCCTGCAGTGCTCTGTGGGAGGCCAGTGGGGACAGGGTTGGCGCTGGCAGGTCTGCTCGCAGATGGGGCTGCCATGTGGTCTGGGGAGATCGTGAGGTTTCTCTGAACCATCTCCTCTGCAGGCAGATGGTGCTGGCAGCTCCCCTACAGGGGGAGGGTGAGATGCTGAGGGGAGAGGGAGAGGCATCCTGGGGTGTGGGACCCTTGCTGTGGTCAGCCTAGAGCTGGGCCCAGGCCCTTCAACTGCTCACTGAGCTTTCATGGCATCTTTATCAAGCAGGTGAGGAAAGTGAGGCTCAGAGAGGTTGAGTGGTTTTCTCAAGAGCACACAGCTTGTAACTTGGGAGCCAGGGCTCAGTTTGGGAGACAGGCCTGGACTGGTGGTTGTCACTGGGGCCAGGGGCACCTCCTGGAATCCCCCAGGTAGGCAGTCTTCCTGGCACCCAAGTGAGCAGGGTGCCCCCATATTCCCTTCAGGGATCATCACACACTGCAGCCCCAGTGCATCAGTCTGAAGTGTCCCCCATGAGTCAGCCACAGGGTGACCACCTGGCACAGCAATTCCATTCCAAGGCTCATGGCCCCAAGCAATTGCAAACCAGCATTGGAACAAAAGCTTGTCCATGAATGCCCACAACGGCATCGATCATCGTGGCCAAAGAAGGAAATGACCCCAGTGTCCACCCACTGATGACCAGACAAACACTGGACAGTAGGGCAGTCTGTCCTGTCACACTGTGGAACGTGGCTTGGCCATAAGGAGGAAGATGCTTTGGAGACTGTTCCAGGGATGACAGGGTCACCCAGTCTGATCCCATTGAGCCAGCCCTGGAGTTTTGATAGAGTCCTGGGTCCCATCTCTGTCACCCCTGGGGGTAGCTCAGGGAACAGCAGAGCAAGCCCAGGGGAGAAGTTTCCTAGCCTGTGCCAGTTGGCCGTGCCTGGGCTGGCCCTAGGAATGTGCCAGCAGTGGCCCAAATTACCCCCTCTGTGAGTTGTCACCAGGGGCCAGATGCACCAAAGCAGTCAGGGTCCACAGGAGTGTCAGCTGCCCGGCAGGTGGCACCAAGCACCTCCTCCTAAGCACTGTGACCGAGATCCTCTCCTATTGCCTGGATCAGGAGCTGCTCCAGGGAGGGTGGGGAGCCCAGCTTCATGCAGAGGAAAACTTGGGATCCTTTTCTCATGGTGCCCATGAGGCTCTCACCTCCTTGGCCAGCCACTTTGGGTGAAAGTTTGGTCTTTAGTGTCAGACAGTCCTAGGTGTGGCTCCCTGCCATCTGTGTGACCTTAGCTAGACCTCTGTGTGAGCTGGGGACCGAGATATCCCACAGCAGTAAACTCCAGCCCCAGGCACCATTTCTCCCCTCTTGCACTTCTAGTGACATGACCCCTTCTGCCTCAGTTTCCCCTCCTGTAGTATAGGGCCACCTTCCTGGGGCTTCTGCATAGCAGAAGTGAGATGACCAGCACAAATCCCCCGGAAGGTAGTCAGTGCCAGGGGTCAGTGGTCCCTCATGGCCACGATGAGCACCAACAAGGATCTCGTGGTCCTGACCACACAGCCGAGAACCCTCTGCACCATCCCAGGGCTCTTGCAGAAGCCTGAAGGCCCAAAAGAGACCTTCCTTTATTTATTTATTTGTTTGTTTGTTTGTTTGTTTATTTATTTTTTTGAGACAGGGTCTCACTGTGCAGTTCAGGCTGGCTTTGAGCTCACTTTTGTAGCCCAGGCTGGTCTCGAACTCACAACGATCCTCCTGCCTCAGCCTCCCAAGTGCTGGGATTACAGGCGTGAGCCACCACGCCCGGCCTGAGACCTTCCTTTAGAGCAAGTGATTCTGCACATGGTGACAGCTGGGCCTGGGGCTCACACTGAGTCCCCAGCTATGGGGATGCATCGTCCGTCAGCCTTCAGCCCTTCTCAGGGAGCTCACGCATTACAGCCAAAAGGATAAATAAATGCTGCAGGTGGCACGCAGGCCATTGGCCTGCCACAATGGTCTCTGCAGGCACAGAGTGCCCTGAGCCACATGCAGCGAAACGACCTAACTGCTACCTATTCAAAATGGGGTGCAAAGGAAGCCTCTTTTGTCCTAGTGGGCAGATTTACTGGCCTGACCTGACGTGGGGCCTGGGCTGCTGCAGACCCCTGTCCTGCACTTTCTGAGATCCTTGTCCTGCATGGAGCAGGCAGGGACAGCCCTGCTGTCTACTGAGAGCAACCCCTGTCCTTCTAGCTATGCGCTGCAGTTCTGCTGTTCCTATCTCTCCCCAGCCCCACTGGTTCCCACCCCGACTACTAGAGTTCGCTGGAGATATGCGCCGGTTTGTCTTCCCATCTGTAGGGATATGGATAAAAGCTAATTAAAATTAAAATAAGAACCAACGAGGTCTAGAAACCTTGATGTTTAAAAAAAAAAAAAAAAAAAGGATGATGCTACATTAAATCCGTGCCCCTAATTTTACCCCGGTGGGAGGTAATTGTGCTCATTAACCAGGGAACACATCATTTATAGGACTTGTGACCTACATTGGCTCTGACAGCACAGGCAAGCCCATTGGCATCGCGCGTGCACTGCTATCCCCAGAGTAATGGGCAGGTCCGATTTCAGAGCTGACCTCACAGACAGGCAGCCCCTGTGCCAGCCAGCACCCCATGCTCAGCCAGGCCCTGTACTTGGTCTGTGCTCCTTGGGCCATGAACCCTTTCCTCACCGACCTCATGTTTGTAATGAGGTCTGATGGAGGCCACAGGTGCCCTGGCGCCTTCCTCTGCTGCTGACCACCTGAAGATGCAATCCAGCTGCACTGCAGGTGCAGTAGCGCCCCCACAGAATGCGTGACCTGTGTACAGGGTACCCTAAGGCCAGGAAAATTTCTGAGCAGGTAGCTGAGCAGTGGGACTCTGGTGGCCCCCAAGCTGCTTCTCAAGTTCAAGCCAGATCTCACTGCTTCTGCAGAAAGACAATAAAAGTGCTTTAGGAAATGTGAGCAGCCCAGGAGCCGCCTTTGCTGGCCACAGCTGGGGGTGATGACCTTGCGACCTGCAAGGAAACAGGGCCCAAGGCCAACAGAAAGGCCTAGAAGGGCCAGGAGGGCTTTGTACAGGATTCCTGCAACTCTGTAAACACACAGACACACACACACACACACACACACACACACACACACACACAGGCACATGCATGCACATATGCACAGAAGCACTCACATGGAGATAGGAGACAGTCCACAAACTGCTTTCTTCAGTGACTCCACACACCTGTGGATGCTCATTGTCACTTTTAAAACTGGCACCTCATAGCCAGACACACCTGTGATCCCAGCACTCAGGAGGCTGAGGCAGGAGGATTGTTGTAAGTTCAGCACCAGCCTGGACTATGAAGTGAGCTTAAGACCAGCCTGAACTGCATAGAGAGACCCTGTTTCAAAAAATGCAAATAAAATAAAATAAAATGAATAAAACTGGCATCACCCAGGTAAGGGGGGACAGGAAAATCTGTGCAAAGAAGGTGCAGACTCATCTTTTTTCTAGACTATGACAATGGCAGGTGGCAAATAAAACTGGGTGATAGGCCAAGAGACTGCAGGAAAGGGGACAGAGCTTCATGGCCCAGTTCCTGTGAGGTGCTTTTCTTCCACCTTTGAATGAGGAGCCCCTGCTGGTCCCCTGCACCCACTCTGCATGTGTCCCTGTGCCTTTTCCTCTTGGTATCTCCGCTGAAACCTGTACCTCATCCTGCCCCCTTTCGGGGCCACATGTGACAGGAGGGTCACCGGGATTTCCACCCCCTCCTGCCGCTGCTGTACCCGGCTACAGGATATTTGGGGTCTCTGTGTGTCTCTCCCTCTCTGTTCCGGTGTCTCTCTGGGTCTCTCTGCACTTTGCTCTGTCTGCCTCTTATCTCTGTCTCTGCTCTCCCCTTTTCTCATCTAACTGCCCATGTGTCCACTCCTCTAAGAACAGAAATAAACCCCTCGCCTGTACTGGCCTCTGTGAACCTGACTTCCTCAGCACCCCTCATCTGCTTGGCCCTGCCCGGCCCTAGCAGGCTGAATTCTGGGAGTGCCTTCCAGGCCAGCACCCTCATCTAACTCCCTGTGGTCCAGCAGAGGACACGGGCTCAGAGAGCCCTCCTGATTTATCCTAGTGAGCAGGGCTGCCCAGCCCCAGCAGTGCCCATGGAGGCCTCACTCAAGAGCAGACCCAGAAGGTGCTTGGTAAGTCCAAAGGGACCCTCAAGTTTCAAAAGGCAGGGACAGTGGGCTGAGTGACAGGGGAAGAATGGGAGAGCCAGTAGAATAAGAGGCCACACATGTCGGGCTGTGGCTGTGGCCTCCTCATCACCCCGTGGGCTCGGGAAGCTGGCATAGAGGCCACCAACAGGGATTCATACACTGCCCAAGATGTCTGAGCTTCCCTTGCTCTTGATGTCCACAGGGGACCCCGCCAGGGTCTCTGGCAGTGGCGCTAGGGTCACATCCGACTCACCCAGAGCTCAGTGTAAGGTCACCTTCTTACCACTGCCAGCTGGTCCCCTGTCCTTGTGAGATAGTCAGAGCTAAGACAGCAGGGGCTGTGCCCGGGCACAGCTCAAGCGGTAACATGCTCCACGTCTACCCTCAGCCTTCCTTTCACACTGCCCAGTTCTCTTTTGATTTGACACAGGCACAGAGCCCAGCAATTCATGAGTAAGTGGGCTCTGAGTCCACCTTCTAAGAAAACATCCGTTGCTCTGGAGGACTAGCTACCAGCCACTCTCACTTCAGTGTGGGTTTACTTGTTCAGTGTGTCTTTCTATTAACCCCCACCCGCTGCTCTACTGAGAGGAGCTGGGAACACTGTGGGAGGCCAGGGCTGCCCGGAGGAACTGGGAGCAAGAGGGTATTGGGAAAACGAAACTGAAGGAACGAGGAGGACGTAGTCTGATTTCTTTAGTTTCCATTTTTCCTTAAGAACCTGATCCTGAGCCGAGGAAAAGAAAACTAGGTGTGTCCAGGGAGAGAGGGACCTCCTGGGGAGGAGCAGGAGCCCTGGACCCTGGGGAGATTCCATCAGAGGGCCACCAGTGCCCAGAGGGTCCCAAGCCCACCTACCCAGCTGCCTATTTGCCTTGTGGGGCTCCCAGACAGGGCAGAGTCCAGCCCTCGAGCCCTCAAGCACTTTGGGACTCCAGCATGGACTAAGGAGTGACCTGAGGCAGCTCCACAGGCTGCCTGGGGTTCAGCGGCACCCCTGGGGTGGTGGCAACAGAGATGATCTTGGTGAAACCTGGGTTCAAGGCGTGTGGGAAGCAGGCTTGGTGGCAATCAGTACCTCTGGCTTCCACTTGGAAATGAGACTGAAACCCTCAGGCCATGTAAGTCCTCAGGATCATGGTCAGCACATGTTGCTGGAAAGGCATCAGAGAAGATTCTAGACTTCCAGCCAGTGTTGGCAATGATGGTGCAAAGGACGCTGGGAAAGCTGAGGAGAAGAGGAGGATTCTGCATCATTGTTGAGGCTGTGCTGGCCAGGCAGCTCCATTTTTCCAAGATGCTGTCCTGTGGAAGCCCTCAGCCTGCTGTGACTCCCAGGCCCTGTTGTCCCCAGCGCTTGACCTTCTGAAGCGTCCCCCAAGATCTTTCAGGCTACCCTTGGTCTCACCTGTCTCCCCCTTTTGAAAGCAGTAGCCAGCCACCCTTCCTTCACTGCTCCCAGGACCTCATGGACACCCCATGCTGCGTAAGTGGTTTAGCCCCCTGGAGGGGACCTTCATTCTTTTTCAAGAGCACACACCGGCCCACAGGTCCTGCCCAGGGGTGTCATCCAGACCTGCCTCCTTGCTGCAGGGGCCTTCACATCGGGGCCACTGTCATTGAACTCTCTCTTTGGTTTACCTTTGCAGAGGGCGTTCAGCCTCGAGGCAGCAGGCCATGCAGGCCAGCACGTAGGGCCCTCTCAAATTGCCTTTTTCTCCTCATGGTTCTCATCCTGAGACAGAACAGCCACTGTCCTCTGTGTCTGCTCTGCAGGTACCCCTCCCCAGGCACTGGAGCCATCCTGCTGGGTACGCTAGAGGGCTGCTCCCCACTATCCACGCCCCTTCAGCAAGGCCGAAACATGCACATCTCTCTGGAGCTCACAGTGGGGGCATCCAGACCTGCAGGAAGACCCTCTTTCACAGATGCGAGCAAGCCTAGGGGAACTGCCTATCCTCATGGTCCAGAGGACAGCATGCAGGAGGTTTCTAAGGGCCTTCCTGTCAGCTTAAAGTCCCCTACCCTCCTGAGGCTCATTTACCATGAGAGACAAAGACTGCCCTGGACCTGGGGGACCCATAGCTCCATCTGGCTGTGAACTGCAGGCATCTGTAGAGTTTTTAAAACAGGAAAGGCCGAGAGCTCTTGGCAGATCCGTGGGATCAGATCCACAGGGGATTTCAAGAGACTTCCTGAGGCACACGATGCTCAGAAGGGCCGATTGGGACATATGGCCTGGAAAAGACACCACAGGCCTCCAGGCTGAGTCAACTGGGGTCCTTGTTACTCAAGAGCATAGCTGAGGCCCTAGCAATGTGTCCAGGATCAGTAATGCTTGGAGCATCAGAGATAGGTTTCTAGAATGTTCCGGAATGTTCCACATGACTGCAGACTATTAACCTTTTTGGATTTTTTTCATCTCTACTTTTATACTATAGATGGTCAGGAAGGATGGAATCTAGACGTACAGGTGTCCCCTTTCCCAGGCTGCTGGGCTCTGACTTGTCCCAGCAGGAGTAGCCTCCAGCCATGAAACTGTATTTATGTAAATCAGACTGAGTTCTCCTTCCTCAAAACTCATTGCTTCCACCTGACAGAAAATGCCCTAAGCAACAGCTCTGTGCTGTTAATGCTCAGAATACTCAAGAGTGTACCAACCTAGGATTGTGGTTGGCACAGAAAGCCTGTAAACTCTGAACCTGGTGGTTGGAGTTCAGACTGTACACATAATTTTATAGGGAAATGAGGAAAGGAGTTGCTATGGGTGGAATGTTTGGTTCTCCTCCCAAATTCCTTTCTTGCTGCATATATTCCCTGTGTGTTTTAGGAGAAGGGGTCTTTAGAAGGTGATTTGAGTCAGGAGAGGTCATCAGGGTGGAGCCCCGTGATAGGATTAGTGAGAAGTAACATGGAGAGGTGGTCTCTCCCACTCTGCCTCTCCTGCCAGCCCCTGGTCATGGACTTCCTGCTATTGGAACTATGAGGAAGAAATGTCTGCTATCAAGCTGCCCAGCCTATGGTCCTTTGTTATAGCAGCCTAAGCCAGGACGACAGCAGTGTGTCCACTCCCTTTGGGACATAGCTGCAAGTGTCCCTGAAGTCACCTGTTCTTTTTCCGTCCCACTTCCTGCTCCATGGCTGCCAGAGCTGCTTCTTCTCTGCCCACTTCCCGCCAGGGCCTCCTCTCCATGTTCTCAACCCTTATACAAGATGACCAAGTTGCCAGCGCAGAGACAAAGCCTGCACTTGAGTGTGCAGGGGAGCCGCCATGCTGATCCGCAGCCTGGCCCGGCCTCTTGCCCCTCTCAGCCAGCCCTGGTGACGTGTGGGGAGGTGCTCTTTTCACCTGCCTAAGCACTTCTGGGAGGAGGTCAGGTGAACAGTGTGACCCTCTGTTATGGCTTATGTCTAGTTGTCCCCCCAAAGCCTCATGCAATCATAGGGTGGGGACTTCCACAGATTGAGACTTCACTCATGAGTCACTGGGATCATGTGTTGCAGTACTAATGAGAGTATAGGTCTGAGTACTTCTGGGAATTATAGGTGTGGCTTGAGGTGGATAGGCTAAGGCAGAGAGCCAGATGTATTATAAAGAGACAGAGAGGCAGACTCACACTGTTGTTCTGCTGCCCTGATTGATTGGCCGCCTCTGCCGCCATTTTGTTGCTGTTCCACCACCATGAACTAGATCCTCTCTGCCCTGTTCCACTCAGCCTTGGGCCAGCCAAGTATGGACTGAAACCTCCAGTAACTGTGAGCTAAATAAACCTTTCCTTCCTTCATTTTGAGAGTCAGGTATTTGTCCCAGCAATGAGTAAAAAGTAACTAAGACACCCTGATCACATGCAGAAGAGCACATAGAGGAAAATTAAGCTGTCTTGGCACTTGGAAGCAATTTTTTTTGTCTTTTTGAGACAGGGTCTCGCTATGCAGTTCAGGCGGGCCTTGAGCTCACTTTTGTAGCCCAGGCTGGTCTCAAATTTGCAGGGACCCTCCTGCCTCAGACTCCCAAATGCTGGGATTACAGGCATGCACTACCACACCCAGTGTGGAAGCAACTTTTGTTAGTATTTTGCCCACCATTTTTGTGAGTTGTGAACATATATTCCTAAAGTATTGAGCTTCCCCTCTCTGGAGCATCTGTCTACCTATTTGCCTAACTATCCATCCATCCATCCATCCATCCATCTATCCATCCATCTGTCCATCAGCCTGCCCACCCATCCATCTATTCATGCATCTGTCCATCAGCCTATCCTAGCCATCCATCCATCCATCTATCCATCATCCATCCATCTGTCCATCAGCCTGTCCATCTATCCATCCATCCATCCACCCACCCATCCATCATCCACTCACACTGCCTTTCTCCTCCCCCTTCTCTTCTTCCTAATGACTGTGAGCACCTATAAACGCTATCACCTTCATGCAGTATTGTCTGTGAGATAAGCTTGTCCTGATTGAGGCTCCTCAAGGCCAAAAGGGTCAACCTTCCAAAGAACAGACTCACCGAAGTAGCAAATCCAATGAATGTGCCCAACCCCAGGCCTCCACAATTCTCAGCCAGGATGGCTTTCTTGTGATGTTTCCCTCTTGAGATTTGTTTCACAGTGACAGGTCCTGGAGGACAATCACCCAGCATGGCTGAGAGTTAGGGTCTCTGAGTTGTGCTAAGCTGGTCTTGCATTTGTCACCTGACTTTGTACAGAGGGTGGTAAAGCTAAAAGCAGGAAGGGGTGCCCTGGATCGGGGAGGGCGCGTCGAGGAAGGGGAGGAAGCAGCACCAGAAGACTCCACTGCCACTGAGCTTCACGGCGGGGGGAGGGTGTCCTGCCTTCTTGCCAAAGGACAGGAGGCCTCAGAGAGCAGGTGGGAGAGCCCAAAGGCAGAGCTCATTTCCCTCTGGCATGGGAGACACAGTCTCCTCCCAGCCTTTGTGCTTCTGACCAGAGCCCCTGGCCAGCAGGTGGTCCACAGCTTATAATCAGCCCAGTAGGAATGGCTCCCAAGCCCGAGGGTGCAGCAGCCTGCCATGAATGCTTGAGGGCTTTTTTCTGATCACTGGCCTCTTCCTCAGTTTCTCCTGGTGTTCCAGCCCTTCTTCCCCGTGGAGGGCTGCTCCCTGAATGCTGCCAGCTTGGCTGGGGTTCTGGGTCATTGTACTCTGCTGCTTCTGCACTCCCATATGTAGACTTCCTGCTCTGAGCAGTCTGCCTGCCTGTCAGGGGTGGCGGTCTCCCCACTTTCCTGCCCCCTGGAAGGCTCAGAGCTGAAACCATGGAGCTGGTGGTGACTGACCGGATTCCTTTCTACTTGGGCAGGCTGGGTCCATCCCCTGATCCCCCTCTTCCCTACATTGCTAGCCCCTTGGCTGGCTCTGGAAGGGCCCAGAAGGCCCCTCACCAGGCTCCCACCAGAAGCTGATGCCCCAAGGTGACCCAGGAAGCAAAGGTGTGAAATCAGGGGCTCTCTCCTGGAGAGCAGTGCAGGGTCCAGGAGGAGGACATACCGGCTTGGGTCTGCTAGCTGGGAATCCAGGAGATCTCTTCAGACTCCACAGCGCCCCCTGCATTCTCACAAAGCTGGTTCCAGACGAGCTTGGGTCAGTTCCTGTAATAGCTTCCCTCTGGGACCTACTCCATCCCTTGCGGCCCTGGAGAAGCGTGGGAAACACGAGCAGCCGCAAGGCCCCAGGCAGCCTCTGCCTCTCTCAGGTCTAGCTTCCCAAGGCTGGGCTGTGAAGGCTGTGGCAGAGCTTCTTGCTCTCTGTCCTGGCCTTGCCTTCCCCAAGCTGTGGGAAGTCACGCCCATGCCACTCCCTACGTCACGCAGCTGTGTGGAGGCACCTGAGCCTTAGGCCCATTTGTCAGGTTGGCTGTGCATGATGCTTTGTGCACCTGTTGGCCACTCAAGCACCCATAGGTGTCATCCGCAGCCAGATGCGGGCACCCTGAGAACTCCCAGCCTAGTGGCCACAGGACCTTCTCCTCTCTGGGTTCATCCTAAGCAGCCTTGGGATTGGGTGCACCCTTGGCAGCTGCTGAGCCTCCCACCTTGCCAAACAGCACCATGCCTACCTGCGCGGGATGGTGGGGCACTAGTGGCCTGGCCAAGCTATGTCCTTGACCACTCACTGGAAGCTGCCCCTTTGGCTGCAGCTGGATGGAGCGATTGTCCTGGAGTCCTGCCTGGCTGTGGCTCCTGCCAGTGTAAGGTGTGTGTGGGAGACACCCAGGTCTGGCCTGGCCCTCAGATCCAAGAGATGATGTCCACAGAAGTATCACACAATCCCAGGGAGAAATGGTACCTGGGACTCCCAGAGAGGGGAATCCCCATCAGACTGGGATGTGGGGAAAGGAACTGTCCTTGCTGAGAAGGGCGGGCCAACCCTGGGGAGGTCTGAAGGTTGCAGGAGTCACCTCTCTGGCACCTGCACACCTAGGTGTCTGTAGCGGGACACAATGGCTGAGCTGGCTGGCAGGCTGGGGAGCAGCCAGGTACGCAGGTGTCTGGGAGAGAGGTACAGACAGAGAAACAGAGACATTTAAAACCAAGCAGGATCAACAGGGACAGGGCTCCGGGACTGACCAGTCACCATCGGTCTCCAGCTGAAAGCAGCTGGCTCTTGTCTGGTGTGCCCGGCTCCACAGCACCCTCACATTTCCTCTGCTCATTTTTCCTTGGTGGCTGCTTGAGTGGATTTACGGCTGTGGAAAATTTGTTGCTTTCCCACCAGGAACCAATAGGTCCAGGGGTCCATGGGGCTGCCTGGGTCCAGGGCTGAGTGAATTATCTCCATCTGTTTCCTTGGGGTCTGCCTGCATCAAGCTCTCTCATCCTCCACCTCTGCTCCAGAGGATGTGCACTGGGACCTGCCTTTCCCTTGCTCTTGCCCGGAAGGCCCGCCTGGCCTGAGGAGGAGCCTCTGCCCCTCGTCCAATAGGATGGCGGAGAGTACTGGGAGGCCGAGATGGGCTCTGTGCCTGTGACAGGCCCTGTTCTTTCCCGCCCACCTACCAGCGGGCTTCCTCTAGGGCGCATCAGGCTTCATCTGGAGACATTTTAGGCTGTCAAAGTGTGGGATGCCATTGGCACTTACTGGGCAGAGGCCACGAGCGCGCAGCCTGCAGTGCACAGAGAGCTCGGAGGCCACATGTCGTAAGTAGCGGCAAGAGTGAGCAGCTCACCCTGGCGGACCTCTACCAGGCCTCAGTGAGGTTGCCCTGGAGATCATGGCCTCACTTTGATCCCTCTGGGACAGAGAGAACCACTCTCCTCTTTCTCCATCTTTAATAAAAATTTGTCATGGATGCCAGGCTGCCTTTTGGGAATGTTGTGGAGAGTGAGAATGGGAACTTGGGCAGGGCACAGGGCAGAGCCAGGCACAGCCTGTCGTGGCCTTTGCTTATGAGAGAAGTCATCTGGTGGAAGACACAGTATAGTGCAAAGGCACTGAAGCAGCCGGCCACTGTCCTGTGGGCATCCTGAGCCTTGGCTCACCATCAGCAGGCCTTTCTATTCCACTATCTCTGAGGAAAAAACACAAACAGTTTTAAACATAATAAACAGCCCAGCTGGGGAGATAACTCAGAAGAATAAGTGCTTGTTTGGCAAGCACAAGGTCCTGAGTTCAATCCCCGGTACTAAAAAAAAAAAAAAAGACAGCTTTCTATAATAAACAGCCCATCCTGGGTCACCAGCCTGTGACACGGAGAAGAGACATGAAAGGGAGTGTTCTGATTCCTGTGTCTGGCAGGAGACACCCCGGTTGTGCTAATGAGGCCTGGCCTCTGCCCAGCACCTGGCCTGGGTCCTGAGGCTTCTCCCCAGACTAATGGCCCCCAACACACAGAGCTGGGAGGGCGCAGTGCAGGCGGACAGTTAGAGTTCCTCCCCCAGGACCTGCAGCTGGTTAGGGACCCCCAGGCAAGCAAGAGGGCCCTGTACACGATGCGCTATTACTCTCAGAGACATGAAGTTACAGGTCAGCCTCCCAGCTTGGCAGAGTGGCCTCCTGGCAGGGACCATGTTCCAGCAACCCTGAGGAAACCAAGGCACCATGGAGAAGTTGCCAGATTGTTTCCATTGAGCCGTGTGGCCTTTGAGGACAAGGTCTACTGGTGGTTGTTGCGAACCTCCCAGCCCAGCCTGGGGCCAAGGCCTGAACGCAGTGACGCCATATGTCAGGAACACAGATCTGAGCTCAAGATCCCTGCCCCCAGTCCTGCCCTGAGACGGCCAGACCGGGGCTCTGAGTTTCTTTGCAGTCTCTAGCAGGATGTGACATGAGGCTGACCTGCAGATGTGGCTTCTACATTGTCCCCCTGCCACTGTGTCCAGGCTCACCCTTGCTGGGAACCACTTATGTCCTCAGAGATTGAGGGTCCAGTCAGAAAAAGAAGCAAAAACCTTCAGTGTGGCCTCTAAAGTGAGGCTAGGCATGCAGTAGGTGCCTAATGTGCGTTGAAAGAGAAAAGAAACCAATGTACATTAGTGAAGATGGGAACTGTGATTAGGGCGGGGTTGGTGCTGCTTTGTGTTCGCCGCTATTTGAAGCCATCCAGAGATAATGCCAAAGATAATAACAATAGGTCATCTCCAAGGCACATTTGAGCTTAAATGTTAAGGAAGGAAGTGGGACAAAAGTCAGGGTTCATCCCGGCAAGACTGGACCCTGGGGAGTGTCCCCTCCAATTACAAACTCGCCAGCTCCCTCCCACACTGCCTGTCCCATCAGTCACACTGAAGTCCCCTCCACTCCTCAGGGCTCTCTGTGTTTGACATTTGTTCCTGGATCCACAATCCACAGCTCACATGCAGAGAAGAGGAGCAAGAGAAGTGATCCCGGGAGAACTACTGAGCATGGGACAACATGCCCAATGGCAGTGAAGGGCAGGCCACTGAAGCCATAAGGGAATTCTATTGGTACCAAAAAAAAAAAAAAAAAGGGTAGAAGCCAGCAAGGTTGCCCGCTGCAGCATGCGGCAATACCAGCTTCTGCTTGGGGGATGTAGGGAGGAGGGGCTGAGTGAATTGGGATAAAGCTTTGGAAGACAGATTGGTGTCCTGTGGCCACAAATAGTCACATGGCCTGTGACCCTGTGACCCTGTTTGTCACAGCTCTGTGTGTTGCAGTGAGATCGTGGGAATGAGCAGCAGGGAGGAGCCATGGATGGTCAAGGATGAGCTCACTGCGGGTCATGGTGGGGACAATTGGGACATGCGTCATCAGTGGGCTCTCTGCAAAAAACATGAGTGGGCATCAGATGGAGGGTATGAAGTAAAACCAAAAATGAACAGGATGGAAGGAAGCACAGGGCATATTTCCACTTGAGCTTCAGAAGTGTGTAATTAAATGTCCCTGTGTAAGGCTGCAAATAGATGAGAGAGTGAAAAGGAGTCACCTGTGTGTTACTAGCAGGTTGGACACCAGTGAGAAGCAGAGACCCTTTAGCTCTGTCTACTGGCCTGGTGTAGCAGAAGGTGGCATGTGGGACTGTCCCTGAGAACCCCTGAGCAGAGAGTGTCCCCAGACCCAGACTAATAATAGGACTGCAGATAAGCCATGGTCAATTCAGCCCTTGGGACTTGGGAGCTGATCTACTTGGGCTGCAGAATTATGCGGAACTGGACAGGCTTGCCCTTTTCCTTGTTGTTTCATTAAAAAACTCTTATTTCTAAGCCGGGCGTGGTGGCTCATGCTTGTAATCCCAGCACTCGGGAGGCTGAGGCAGGAGGATTGGTGCAAGTTCGAGCCCAGCCTGGGCTACAAAAGTGAGCTCAAGGCGAGCCTCAACTGCATAGCGAGACCCTGTCTCAAAAAGACAAAAAAAAAAAAACCTCTTATTTCTAAAGGAATTAGCCCATGGAGTTGCTTATATGTTTTCCACAATTCGTTCTGACATTGTGGATCTGTTGATCATTAAGAATTATCATTTTCATGTAGTCAAGTTTGTCAACTCTTTTGTTACAGATTTTTCCAAATATAAGAAGGCCTGAACTATTAAAAAAAATTTTTTAAATCTTTCCTGTTCTAGATTTATTGGGAGAAAATTCAAATATTATGAAAGTTACCTGTTCAAAGTATGTATGCACAGAGTTGCGCAACGTAAACTCAGCGTAATTTCTGACTTTGCCAGCCTCATGAGAAATCTGAGATCCCTTAGGAGCTGCACCCACCCCCCACCCCAGCCTAGGCGAATCTGTGTTCAAGCTCCACCTTCTGCCCATTCATACAAAATGGAATTGCATAATTTGTAATCTCCTGTGATTGGCTGCTGTCGCCTGGCATCAGGATCTTGAATTTTCTCCACATGGTAGCACGTATCAGGGCTCTGTCCCTTTGTTGGCTGAATAATATTTCATCTTACTGGTGGATACACCAGTAAGGCTGTTTCGGTTTTTTTCATATTGCCAATAATGCTGTTATAGCATTAATACAAGCTTTTGTGTTGACCTAGGTTTTTGTTTCACTGGGGCACTGATGTGGCTGGATTCTGTGGTAACTCTGTGTTTAGCATCTTGAGGAACAGATCAACTATTTTTCAGGGAGGCTGTACTGTTTTCCATTCCCACCATCGATGGCTGAGGTTCCAGTTTTCCTACAACCTCTCTAACACTGTCTACTGTCTGTCTTCTATGAGTCACCCATCCTGGTAGGTGTGAATGGTATCTCATTGTGCTTTTTTTTTTTTTTAATGTATCTGGTTGTGGGCCAGGGAGATAGCTCAGGGGCACAACTGCCTGTCTGGGAAGTACAAGGTCCTGACTTCGATCCTATGTCCCACCAAAAGAAAAATGTATCTGGTTGTTACAGGATCTCACTACACAGCTTGGACTCAGTGATCCTCCTGTTTTCAGCTTCCCCAGTGCTGAGATTACAGGCATGCATCACCATGCCTGGACTCAGTAGCCAGCTCAGCCCGCCCTGGGGACAGGGCTGGCATGTATGTGGTGCTGGGGATCGAACTGTGGTCCCTGCGCTTGTCTAAGCTCGCCTAAGCAGGCGCTTTAGTCCACTGAGCTGTTTTGCTGGTTGCTCATTGTGGCTTTGATCAGAGCTTTGCTAAAGATTGTCAATGTTAACTTCTTCCATGTGCTATTGCCCACTTAAGTACCTCCTTCAGGGAAATGTCCATTTAAAGAGTTCACTAACTTCTAAATCAGATTATTTCTTTCTATTGTAGAGTTGTAAGAAATCTTTATATATTCTGGAAACAAGCTCTTTATTAAATAATAGGACATAGTTTTTTTTTTCCCATTCTGTTGGTACATTTTACATTCTAGATAATACTTTTTGCAACACAATTTTTTAAAAAATATGTATTTAGTACAGGGTCTACAGGGTCTCACTGCACAGGTTGGCCTTGGTAGTGATTCTCCTGTTTTCAGTCTCCCAAGATCTGGGATTATAGGTGAGGTAGTCATCTCAGAGTGCCCAAGGGGCAGGACCAGCATGCCTGGGGATCAAACCCCAGTCCCTGCATCTGCCTAAGCAGGTGCTTTAATCTGCTGAGCTATCTGGCTGGCCCTGTCTTTTCATGCATAAACAAGGAATATATGTCTGCTATTGAGATCTTTGATTTATTTCACTTCAGTGAGGTGTGGAGGTCTTTTGTGCACAAGTCTTATACTTCTTCATTAAATTTATTCCTAAGTATTTTCTTCTTTTTGTTGCTTTTACAAATACTTATTTTTAGAAATAGAATTTTAAAAACACTTTTAATTGAAAACTAAAGTGCTCTAAATTTAGAATGTATAAAATAATGTCTTGAAATATGTGTGCAGTGTAGAATAACTACATCAGGCTAATTGACATGCATTATCATGCATTATACATACTGGGGTTGTTTTCTATTGTTGCAGATTGTTCATTGCTTTTATGTAGATATGCAATTAATTTTTGTATACTAATCTTGTTTCTAGCTACACTGGTGAACTGGTTTATTAATCTGCAGTTTTTTAGGTAGACTCCTTAGGATTTTCTACATATAAAATAATTTCATTTGCTAATATAGTTCCATTTCTGTTGGACTCTGGATGACTCTTATTTCTTGTCCTTGTCTCATTGCCCTGGTGAGAGCCTCTAACCAGGCTCTGATGTTGAACAGAATGGTGTGAGTAGACAGCTGATTTTAGGTCAATTAATTTTTTTTTCATGTGAGTTTTTATGTTATGGTTGGCTCAGCCTGCCCTGGGAGTGGGGCTGGCACAGCATGTAGTGCAGGGGATCAAACTGCAGCCCTTGTGGTTGCCCAAGCAGGTGCTTTAGACTGCTGAGCTATCTTGCTGGCCCTCATGTGAGTTTTTACCAGGTTGAAGACATTCCCTTCCATCCCTAGTTTGCTGATTTTTTTTTTTTTTTGTCTTTTTGAGGCAGGGTCTCGCTATGCAATTCTGGCTGGCCTTGAGCTCACTTTTGTAGCCCAGGCTGGTCTCGAACTCACACCGATCCTCCTGTCTCAGCCTCCCAAGTGCTGGGATTATAGGCATGCGCCATCACGCCTGGCTTGCTGATTGTTGTTTGCTTGAATACAGAAGATTTTAATGCAATTGATTATTGGTTTTTTTTTTTTTTTCCCTGCACCTATGGAGTGGTCTATTATGTTTAGCACTATTATATTTCAAATTTTGGAATGAACTTTCTCAGGACACTGGTGAGTAGCTTGAAAATTTCTCATTCTATCTTTATTAAATTTGGTTCCAGCATTGCATTAGGTTTTTGTTTTTTCCTAAGAACTTTTAAAGCTCTCCCACTTTTTTCATGTCCTGAAATGGCTTCAATGATAATAGATTTACTTGTTTCCTTGAGTTGTGATAGAATTTTCATGTAAAATCTCTGGGCTGGTGCTGACTGACAAGAGAGGGGGATGGATTGATGAACTCCATTTTTTTT
>PVJA010028312.1:16383-27733 GCA_004027025.1 Myocastor coypus | reverse complement strand
TTTTTTTTTTTTTTTTTTTTTTTTTTTTAATTTCTTTTAATTTATTTTTTCTTGTTTCAGAACCTTTGTTTATTCACTCATTTTTTTTTTATGGCCGGCTCAGCCCACCCCGAAGGCAGGGCTAGCGCAACATGTGGTGCCGGGGATCGAACCGCAGTCTCTGAAGCCACCCAAGCCTTCCCAAGCAGGCACTTTAGACCACTGAGCCATCCCACCGGGCCCAAGGAGCCTTCTCTTACTCCTAGCATGGATACAGGGCCTGCACAGAGAAGTGGAAGAATGTGTCTCTAATAATAGAAGATATTTGATCTTGACATTTTCAAGATGGAGGAGCCAGAAACTATTAGTTGGTTGATTTTTCTGTTACATATGGAATTAGTTAGGATTTTTTGAGACTTACTAATCTGAGTGCAGTGATACAGAATAAAATCGTTTGTTTCAGCTTAAAAAGAACAAGGCATGGGCTAGACACATACAGCTCAGTGTGAACCTTGGTTCAGTCCCTAGCACTAAAAATAGTTCTGTTAATTCTTTAATATCAAATATCCAGAGTCAGAATTTCTCTTTTTTTATACTTGAGGTTATACCCAGGTCCTTCATACTGAGCTATATCTCCAGACCATTAATTTTTTTACTTTGCAACAGAATCTCAAATTGCCCAAGCTGGACTCAAACTTGTGATCCTCCTGCCTCAGCCTCCTAGGATACTGTTATTATAGGCATATGCCACCTTGTCCTTCCCTTTTTTTTTTTTTCCTCAAACCATATGTTGGTTGAAGATTGGGTAGAAGGTTCATGCATAGGTGCTGGTTGCTGTCTCTTACTTATTTTTTCAGTTTCTTAACATCTGCAGTATTGACTTTTTTTTTTTTTTTTGAGACTGGGTCTCACTATGCAGTTCAGGCTGGCCTTGAGCTCACTTTTGTAGCCCAGGCTGGTCTCAAACTTGCACTGATCCTCCTGCCTCAGCTTCCCAAGTGCTGGGAAGTATTGACATTTTTTGCCATGATAATTGTCATGGAATACTGACCTGTGCCTTGTAGAGTGTTAAGTTGCATCTCCACAGGATTCCAATAGAGATATCCTATCCTAGTAAGTAGTAAAAACTAAAAATGTCTGTAGATCATATCTGATGTTCTTCTTAGAGGCAGAGTCACTACAGATTGAGACTGGGGTATGTGGTTGTCCCTCCAAACCATTTTTTTTTTGTTTGTTTTTTATTTGCAGAAGACTGGATTCCACTAATTCCCTGCAGTATAACTTAATGTGCTCTGTCAAAAATTTCCTGATAATTGGTAGTTTCCTTTACAGCAGGGGTGAACTATTTGTGTATTTTTTAAAGTTCTGAGAGGTTCACCATCACCCATTTATGGGGCTTGGTTAGTTTCAGATCTTTTTGTTTTGATTGGCAAGATTACATCATAAGTGGTGCTATTTTATTCTGTCAGTGGGCACATGTCTGTTAAACAACAAATTGATGAGTAAATAATTGGCCAAGATTACTTTTTGTTTTAGAATGTATATATATTTATTTAGACAAACTTTATCTTAAATAATAATCTGTGTTTTCCCTTAATAAAGGAAGGGGAAATGGAAGGTGAGGCTGTTGAAGCCATTGTGGAAGAGTCTGAAACTTTCATAAAAGGAAAGGAGAGAAAGACTTACCAGCGACGCCGGGAAGGAGGTCAGGAAGAAGATGCTTGCCACTTACCCCCGAACCAAACAGATGGGGGTGAGGTGGTCCAAGATGTCAATAGCAGTGTACAGATGGTAATGATGGAACAGCTGGATCCTACTCTTCTTCAGATGAAGACTGAAGTAATGGAGGCCTCAGTGGCTCCAGAAGCAGAGGCTGCTGTGGACGATACACAGATCATAACTTTGCAGGTTGTAAATATGGAAGAACAGCCTATAAACATAGGAGAACTTCAGCTTGTTCAAGTACCTGTTCCTGTAACTGTACCTGTTGCTACCACTTCAGTAGAAGAACTTCAGGGGGCTTATGAAAATGAAGTGTCTAAAGAGGGCCTTACAGAAAGTGAACCCATGATATGCCACACATTACCTTTGCCTGAAGGGTTTCAGGTGGTGAAAGTGGGGGCCAATGGAGAGGTGGAGACACTGGAGCAAGGGGAACTTCCACCTCAGGAAGATCCTAGCTGGCAAAAAGACCCAGACTATCAGCCACCAGCCAAAAAAACAAAGAAAACCAAAAAGAGCAAACTGCGTTACACAGAGGAGGGCAAAGATGTTGATGTGTCTGTCTATGACTTTGAGGAAGAACAGCAAGAAGGTCTGTTGTCAGAGGTTAATGCGGAAAAAGTAGTTGGTAATATGAAGCCACCAAAGCCAACAAAAATTAAAAAGAAAGGTAAAATGAATTTTTTCATAGTAGTTCCATAAAACCATTGGAGAAAAAGCACACAACAGTCTGTATGCAAGATATTTGTTATATTAAATATATTTTGAAAAGATTATTTTGTGATAACCAGTTTTCTGGATTTAGTGCTTTTTAATTGAAGTCCTAAATAGAAGTGAGTCAGTGACATGAAATAATTTTGACTTAGTATGACTTAGATTGGGTTCAATAATAAAAGCTAATGTAGTTGTAGGTACTAATGATTGGGATTAATCTTAACACTTTGAAAACCTGCAGCAAGTTTTATTTTGCATATAGGTGTGAAGAAGACATTCCAGTGTGAGCTTTGCAGTTACACATGTCCACGGCGTTCAAACTTGGATCGTCACATGAAAAGCCACACTGATGAGAGACCACACAAGTGCCATCTCTGTGGCAGGGCATTCAGAACAGTCACCCTCCTGAGGAATCACCTTAATACACACACAGGTGCTGGATAAGAATATGGGGACCACAACATGGCAAATGCTAAAACTTGGGTTTTAATAGGCTTATTGAAGCAAGAAATTGAAAGATTATTGTTCCTTCTTTTAATGCCCTTTTTGTAAACTGTATGTATGCGTGCATGTATATATGTTATGGCCTGCTCGGCCTGACTTGGGGGAGGGGCTGGCGTAGCATGCGGTACTGCGTATTGAACTGCAGTCCCTGCGGTTGCCTAAGCAGGTGCTTTAGACTGCTGAGCCATCTTGCCAATCCTTTTAATGCCCTTTTTGTAATCTTGATTTTAAACAGATTTAATTTCTGGCAAATGTCAAAAAAGCTTAGTGGGAATGAATGGTATAAAGCTGTCCAAGGTAGTTACCTAAAATAATTCCTAAGGATTTTAGCATTATGTTGTGCTGAGGTCATTTCAACAATACTAGCTGGGTGTGATAGTATACACCTGTAATCCCAGCTTAGGGAGCCTGAGGCAGGAAGATAATTTGTAAGTTTGAGGCCAGCCTGGGTTACATAGTGAGTTCAGGGCCAGCCTGGGCTGCATAACAAGAGCCTGTCTCAAAAAATCTAGCAAACAATAACAAAAATAAAAGGTAAAGTTATGCCTTTATAAAAACTAAGGTATTTCTTGTTTAACCTCAAGAAAGTACCAATCTGAGGATGGAAAGGTCTATTTTTATTTGTTGTTTTGTATTCCACTATGTTATTAGGGATTGAACCCAAAGCCTTTGCACTGAGCTACATCCCCAGCTCTTTTTAAAATTTTTTATTTTGAGACAGGATCTTGCTAAGTTACTCAGGCTGGGCTCAAACTTGTGATCCTCCTGCCTCAGCCTCCCAGAGTGCTGGGATTATAGGCGTGCACCACCACACCTGGCTAAGAATGGAAAGTTTAAGGCATCATTCTGGCAAGTCAAACTAATTTATTTGTTCAATTGCCATATATACTATAATGTAATGTTCAGATATTTTATTGGTTTCATTATGACTGTGGCCAGGTTCCAGTGGAGGGATTGCACACTGAATCTCTCTTTAGGCCCTCTTCTGGATGCCTTGTATTTTTAACATTAGGTACTTGGCTAAAAGTCTTCTTTTTTTTTTTTTTCCAGAACACTTCTCTGTATTTTGTACCATATGTAGAATATTTTACCCTTTTTTTTTTTTTTTTTTTTTTTTTTGAGACAGGGTCTCACTGTGCAGTTCAGGCTGGCTTTGAGCTCACTTTTGTAGCTCAGGCTGGTCTCGAACTCGCAGCAATCCTCCTGCCTCAGCCTCCCAAGTGCTGGGATTACAGGCGTGAGCCACCACGCCCGGCTTACCCTTCATTTTGTATAACTCTTGCTTACGATAAATCAGTTGTTAGATAAATGTGATCAAATGTCTGCTGGCCTAGAAGTAGTATGCCATACATCAGTATTCTTTGCTAATGTGATTTTAGTCATACTTTTTTTTTTTTAAGAATTTTTTATTTAATTTTTTTTTTCTTTTTTCAGAACTTTTATTTGTTTGTTTATTTTTATGGCCAGCTCAGCCTGCCCTGAGGGCAGGGCTGGCAGCAGCATTTGGTGCCTGGGATCAAACCGCGGTCCCTGCAGCCGCCTAAGCTTTCCTAAGCAGGCGCTTTAGACCACTGAGCCATCCTGCCAGGCCCCATTTTAGTCATTTTTAATATCCTCCTAGTTTCTTCTCGAACTCTTTTTTAAAATTAATTAATTTTTGGCAGGACCAGGGTTCAAGCTCATGACCTTGCACTTGCCAGGCAGGCACTTGTGCCACAGGGCTATCTCCCCGGCCCCTCAAACTCTTGATAATACATTTTATTTGGTACTTTACAATACAACAGAATCATGTCATTAAAGTAAAGCACCAGTTTCTCTTATGACAGAACGCCAAGATAAGTGTGCCTTAATGCATAGTCTATCTTGGCCTAATTCTAGCTTTGAAAATAAATTCATTCTTCCTGGCTTGATGGCTCATATGTGTAATCCCACCTCTTTGGGAAGCTGAGGTAGATAGCAAGTTCAGTCCCAGTATGGGCAGTGTAGGAAGACTGTGTCTCAAAATTAGAATTAACAAAGGGCTGAGAAATTTATCCTAGTGGTAAAGCACTTGCCTAGCACATGTAAAGCCCTGGGTTAGGTCCTCAGTACTACTAAAAAAAAAAAAAAAAAAAAAAAAAAAAAAAAAAAAAAAAAAAAAAAAAAAAAAAAAAAAAAAAAAAAAAATTTAAAAAAGGAAGAAAGTTCACTATCTGGCTTGTAGCTGATTTGGCAGGACTATTACATCATACTTAGCAAGTTTTCAGCAGTCACATGCATACATCAAAATAGCAGTTTATGATGAATTGACCTTTTCATTTTCTAAATGCGATTTTGTTGAATTCAAGGGGGCATCCTTACTCTCACCTGTGTCAAGATGTAGGTAATGAAAGATGACTTGGTGAGCATGAACCTTGAACCAAAGACAAAGGGGATCACGTGGTGCAGCCTAAAGAAAATTCCTGCTGCACAGCAGTGTCCACCAGTTACTTTCCAATTGCCATGCCTATTTTTACTAGAGGCAAGCCTCCTTTTTTCTCGTAAATATTACTAAGTGAAAACTAACCATTATTTTTTAGCTTGCCTGTCCTAATAGAAGTGATATTTTTGTTTTTCTCTTGATACTTTTCTCGTACCACCAGACTATATGCTTCATTTAAAGAACACTATCCTATTCCTGCATTCTCAGTGGTGCTGAAAAAGTGAGTTAAATGAGCAAGTGAATGCTCCTTGAAATTTCTGCATATGGCTGGCTGGTCCCATTCATTACATCATGGTTCTTCCTAGTTCCGTTCTCAGAAGCAGTTGCCCTTTGATTTTAATGTTTGGGATTACCTTGCTGTCACCAGTTTTTGCTTCCTGCAATTAGAGATGATCACAAAAGAAAACTTTTTCAGAATACAGACAGCCAGATAGTCTTGGTACAGAAAGACTTGATGTTTAAATCTAGAATTACCCATTCTTTGACATGTACTTGATAGCACATCAAGCTGTCAAACATATTATGTTTATTTATCTTTAACTGTGCTCTTGATCATGCTTTTTGTGATTGTCCCCTCCTTCTCTAGGTACTCGTCCTCACAAGTGCCCAGACTGTGACATGGCCTTTGTGACAAGTGGTGAATTGGTACGGCATCGTCGTTACAAACACACCCATGAGAAGCCATTCAAGTGTTCCATGTGTGATTATGCCAGCGTAGAAGTGAGTAGCAGCTCCTTGTTGCTATTTACATAGATATACCATGACTCCAGTATGATATAACAACTCAGAGTGACTTGATGTAGGAATGCCTGGTACAGTGACCTGTAATTCGACCTGCTAGGGAGGTTGAGGTAACATAGTGGGTCCCTGTCTCAGAAAAATAAATTTTTAAGAATGAAATGTTTGGGGTGCTGGGGATACATCTCAGCAGTATCAGCACCTACCTGGCAAGTACAAGGTTCTGAGTTTGATTCCCAGTAACACAAAAAAAGAAAGAAATGTTTGGAAATATGAATGTAAGCTGTGTAAGAATGCTTACCTAGCATTTGTGAGAATCTGGGTTCAGTCCCCCAGCAAATTCACAAAAGAAAGTGGTTTATTATTTTTATTATTTTGAGGGTACCTTGCTGTCAAGACTGCATAAGAATACTACAAAAAATAAAATACATGTTATTTTCACAGTGAAGCAAAAATTTTGAGTAAAATTATTAACCAACCAAATAAACTCATAAAACAAATGATTAGTACCCAAAATTTAAGTATAGTTTAATCATTAGAAAATTATTGAGGGTTGAGGGATGGGGAAAACAATGCAGAAGGATTAAGGTAAGGGGAAGCCAGGCATGATGGTGCACACCTGTAATCCTAGGATCCAAGATGCTGAGGCAGGAGGATTGCTGCAAGTTTGAAGCCAGCCTGAGCTACAAAGTGAGTTCAAAGTCAGCCTGAATTGCATAGTGAAACCCTATCTCAAAAAAGGAATTAAGATATGTATATTTGCCCACTCCTCATGATGAATATAGGGTCTGGGGAGATAGCTCTGTGGCTTAAGTGCCTACCTGGCAAGTGCAGGGTCCTGAGTTCAAGCCCCAGTCCCATGGTGGGGGGGATTATTGTAATCAGGTACTTCAAACATGTACTAATAAAAATTTTAAAAGATTATATATATACACATGTGTGTGTGTGTGTGTGTGTGTATGCACACACATATGTATGTATACATTAAGCCAAGAGATGAAGAAAAGCAGTGTAACAGTTTCTATAAATTATGCATTATTAATGACATGACTTACCACCCCTAGATAAGATATCCATTCTTTTTTTTTTTTTTTTCTCTCGTCTTTTTGAGATAGAGTCTTGCTATGCAGTTCAGGCTGGCCTTTAGCTCACTTTTGTAGCCTAGGCTGGTCTCTCAAACTTGCACTAATCATCCTGTCTCATCCTCCTAAGTGCTGGGATTACAAATATGAGCTACCACATCCAGCTAAAATAGCCATTCCTTTTTTTTTTTCTCAGTACCAGAGATTGAACTCAGTGTTTCATAGGAGATGGTATCTAATTGATGAAAATAAGAAATGAATTATAAATGGGGGGAGCATTTCTTATAGACATCCACATATACACAGAAAACCTAAGATTATCAGTTTAAAAAAAACTCAGCTGAAAAGTTTCAGTGGAATGGCCAGATAGAGAAGGGTTCAGAATTAGTATATTTGTTATTGTAGTGTTAGGGCTTGAACCCAGGTCCTTTGCACTAAATTATATCCCAGCACCACCATTCCTTGCTATATCTCTTCTGTCTGTCTCTCTAAATTGCCCAAGTTAGGCTTAAGCCTGTGTTCCTCATCCCTCAGTCTCCCAACCCACTGTAATTATAGGCCTGTACCACTGTACCTGTCCTTTTAAATTTTTTTTCTATTATGTTTGGATTGAATTTAGGACTTTGCCCATGCTAGGTAAACACTGTCACTGAGCTTTATTTATCTCTAGCCCCAAAGAAATTCATAGCTAATATACTTGGGACTGGAGAGATAGCTGTGTGGCACAAGTCCCTGCCTGGCAAGTGCAAGGTCATGAGTTCAAATCCCGGTCCCACCAAAAAAAAAAAAAAAAAAAAAAGCTAATGTACTGCTTAAGTATATTCTTTACCCAAAATGTTTGTGACCAAAGATGTTTCTAATTGAGTTTCCCCACAGTTTGACTGATGGATTGACTTTAGGGAAGGGTCTACAGGGTGTTCAGGGTCTCACTACTAAATCAGACTCATAGTGATGTGTTTATAGCCTCCCAAGAGCTGGGATTACAGGCTCATGCTGCTACCACCACTATGCCTAGTCTAAATTGTGTCACAGGGACCCTGGGGAGCAGAGCTGGCACAGAAACTCCGGACCCTGGCCTCTGCTCCCTGCTCCCGATGGTAGGCATTTTAATGCTTTAATCCACTGAGCTATTTGGCCATCCCTGAATTATTGTATTTTTATAAAATCTCTTTGCAGTGGGAGTCCATTCTAAACATAAAATTCATTTATGTTTGATGAACAACTAATGTGGTAGCCTGCAGGTAATTCAGTGTATTTTTTTAAAAAGTATGCCAATCTTTTTTGTGGTGCTGGGGATTGCACCTGAAGCCTTTGCACTAAGTTATAGCCCCCAAAGCCCTTTTTGTTTTCTATTTTGAGACAAGGTCTTACTAAGTTGCCCAAGGTCCTGGGGGTATAGTTCAGTGCTTTCCTGATGTGCTGGAGATCCTGAGCTTGATTCCCAGCACCAAAAATAGGTTTAGATTTTTGTAGCATTCCATATTTTAGATTTTCAGTTATGGATTAACAAACTGTGAAAGCAGTAATAGGAAGTTATGAAATGGTTTTGATTCTAATAGCAATGAAACAAACTGAATAATGTATGTGATTTTGATTGGGGTATTGAGGCAAAATTTTGCTATGTAGTTCAGGCTGACCTTGAACTCAGCATTAAGTCATGCCTCAGCCTCCCAAGTGCCAGCATAACAGGCATGTCCTACCATACCTGTCCTATAATTTCTTTTTGTTTGTTTGGTCTTTCTGTTTTCTATGTTTTTCTTTGTTTGTTTTTTCTGTTTATATTTTGAAATAGGATCTCACTGTGTAGTTCAGGATGACGAATTCATGGAAATTCTCCTGCCTGGTCTCCCAAGTACTAGGATTAGAGATGCGTGCCACCACACCCAGCAATGATATGTGGTTACTGTTATTTTAAGACAGTCTCCCGCCGCTGGGCGTGGTGGCTCACGCCTGTAACCCCAGCACTCGGGGAGGCTGAGGCAGGAGGATTGGTGCGAGTTCGAGACCAGCCTGGGCTACAAAAGTGAGCTCAGGACCAGCCTCAACTGCATAGCGAGACTCTGTCTCAAAAAGGCAAAAAAAAAGACAGTCTCCCTATGTAGTTCAGGTTGACCTAGCACTCCCAGTGATCTTCCTGCCTCAGCCTTCTGAGTGCTGAGATTTCAGGCATGTGCCATCATGCTTGGCTAATCAATGATTTCTATAGGAAGAAAGCTTCACACATTTTTCCTAAGGACATGAATAAAGGCATGTTGCAACTTGATTTCTAAATTTCACTTAGAAGAATAAATGTGAATGACCAGCTAAGAAAAATTTGAAAGTGGCCAGGCATAGCAGGCACATTCCTATAGTCCGTTAGCATTCTAGGAGGTTCACAAGTTCAAGCAAGTCTGGGTGTAGTGACTTAAAAAGAGCTGGGGATATAGCCAAATGCAGAGGCTCTGGATTCAGTCTCCAGCACAAGAAGGAAGGAAAGAGGAGAGAGAGGGAGGAAAAGAAAGACAATAATAAGGGCTGTATCTTATTAGATGTTGTCGAACTTTGTAGTTACTGGCCTGGGTTGTAATTTGGAATGCATTTATGAGGTCCTGGCTGAGGTGAGTGGGTAAGTGCAAGAATTTTTTCCTTAAAATCAGAGCTCTTTAAAATTAAGTTGCTGAGGGTTGGGGGAGATAGCTCCATAGAATAAGCACTTGCCTGGCAAGTGCAAGGGCCTGAGTTCAATCCCGGGTTCCACAAAAAAAAAAAAAAAGTTCAAGTACATTAAAGTTTGGATGAAGTCACTTTAGCCAGGTGTGGTGGCGAATGCCTATAGTCCCAGCACTTTGAGATTGAGGCAGGAGGATCAGTGCAAGTTTGAGACCAGCCTGGGCTACAAAGGTGAGTTCAAGGCCAGCCTGAGCTACATAGTGAGACCCTGTCTCAAAAAGACAAAGAAAGAAAGAAAGAAAGTAAGTAAGTTAGAAAGTAGCTGAGCCAGATGTGGTGGTATATGCCTGTAATTCCAGGACTTGGGAAGCTGAGGGAGGATCACTGATCCCCTCAAGGGGAGCCTGGACCCCATGAGTTCAAAGCTAGCCTGAACTACATAGATGATTTCTTTAAAAAAAAAAAAAATCAGCTGAGAATGTATAGCTTAGCAGCCTAAGCACCTGGCAAGTGCAAGGTCCAGAGTTTGATCCACAGTACTACAAAAAACACAAATTCAGTCAATCAATTAAGGTGTCAAGTTTGAGAGCACACACCTGCTATCCTGACTTGGAAGACTGAGATGGGATAATCATGCAAGTTCAAAGCTAGCCTGGACTGCCTAGTGAATCCAAGAACAGCCTGAACTACAGTAGTGTGAAACTCCAAAAAAAATGAAACAAGGGCTGGGGATATAACTTAGCAGCACAGAGTCTGATTCCCAGTGCCCCCACTCCCCCAAAAAAAGGAAAAAAGAAAAAAAATTAAGCCACAGCCAGGCATGGCAGTGCTTGACTAGAATCTCAGTGTTCAGAAGACTGAGGCAGAAAAATCCCAGGAAATTCAAGCCCATCTGGAGTATAGTGAGTTCAAGGCTAGCCTAAAATACATAGCAAGACCCCTAAAGTTGAATCCAGACTGCAATTTAGTAATTTTTTATGAGATTAAGAAAATGAAAAAAAAAGTTTGGGGATATAACTTTGTAGATGACCTTGGCTTCAATCCCTAGTATTAGCACACACCATTTGTTAAGTTGAATCAAATATTAGCAAGGGGTTAAAGCACTTAATTTGGAGATAAGTTGGAAAATATCTGGGATAGGGTCAAATAATAAAGAAAATGAGAGGTTGTTTGATTGTGGCCTGCTGTGAAATGCGAATGACAGGAAGGAAGGTAGAAGAATTTTTTTTGTTTGTTTGTTTGTTTTGTTTTGTTTGTGGGACCAGGGTTCGAACTCATGACCTTGCACTTGCCCAGCAGGCACTTGTGCCTCGGAGCTGTCTCCCCAGCCCCAAAGGTAGAAGAATTAAAGCACATATAGTACTTGGAGCCAGGCATGATGGTACATTCCTATAAGCCCAGCAAGCTGGAGGCAAAGGCTGAAAGATTGTGTTTGAGCCCAGCCTGGGCAATTTTAACAATTTAGCAAAGTCCTCTCAGAGGACTTTGTTTTTTTTTTTTT
>PVJA010028312.1:0-16283 GCA_004027025.1 Myocastor coypus | reverse complement strand
AAAGGCTGGGAAAGAAGTCCCAAGCATGGTGGCATGCAAATTACCTGAGAGTCCGAGGCAGTAGTATCACTGTGAGTTGAGTTTGAGGCCAGGCTGGTGTACATAGCAAGACCTTGTATTTAGAATTATATACATGCTATTTCACATGCTATACCTATTACCTTTTTGTTGTTGTTGTTCCCTTTTTGTACCAGAAATCAAACTCAGGACCTTGTGCTTGCTAATCAGGCACTGTGCTGCTGAGCTATCTCTCTGGCCCTATTAGCCATCTTAAACAATAGTTGGCGATTATCAGTCTTATCTCACCTATGCCCCTATTTGTTTACTCCTCCCATCATGGATTATACGGTATGGCTTTGAGAAATATTATAGTGAAAAATAATTCTATCTTCATAAGACTACGTCTAACTTTAGTGTCCTAAAACTGTTTTATGTGCCTAAACCACAGTGCTCATATTATAATCTATGTTTATGAAGTATAAGAAGTTTGGTTGCTTTCATGTTTCAGGTCAGCAAATTAAAACGTCACATTCGCTCTCACACTGGTGAGCGCCCGTTCCAGTGCAGTTTGTGCAGTTATGCCAGCAGGGACACATACAAGCTCAAAAGGCACATGAGAACCCATTCAGGTAGGACTTCTCCCCTCCCCAAATTAATGAGGTGGAGCTCTGTGAGCTACCTCATGCTGTCATTGCTTACCTGAGCATAGGACTTAACAGAAGCTCAGGCATATATTTTGAGTTCGTTCTAAAAATTACATTAGAGCTAGATGTGATGGTGCACATCTGTTATCCCAGTACTCAGGAGGCTGAGATGAGGATTGCTGTGCATTTGAGGCCAGCCTGAGCTACATAGTAGTGGGTTCAAGGTCAGCCTGAGGTACATAGCAAGACCCTGTCTCAAAAAATGCATAAACATTACACTAGAGAATAAATTTTGAGTCGTTATGCAACATGAAAACAATATTTTTATGGGAGAAACAAATTAAAATCTATAGAGATTTTAGCCAGGCATGGTAGTGCATGGCTATAATTTTATCATTTGGAGAATCATGAGCTCATGTCCAGTCTGGACTAATAGTAAAGTTGTATTTCAAAAAAAGATAAAAACACTTGAGGCCTTTTTTTCTTTTTCTTTTTTGTGTTACTGGGGGATTGAACTCAGGCTTTCTCCACTGAGCTATCTCCCTGCCCTGAGGCTTTACTTTTAAAAGTCTGGGTAATTAGTTCACCTCTTCAGTTTTCCTAAGTGTAGCAAGGAAACTAGACCTTCCATTCATTCATTCATTCATTTTTAAGTTTTTCTCTTTTTTTAAAACTTTGTTATGGCTGGCTCAGCCTGCCCTGGGGGTGGGGCTGGCGCAGGATGTGGTGCTAGCGATTAAACCACAGTCCCTGTGGTTGCCTAAGCTTGCCTAAGCAGGCACTTTAGACTGCTGAGCTATCTTGCTGGCCCTAGATCTTCCATTTGATCTCTTCTAAAGTAAGCATTATTGTAGGTACTAGTACCTACAACAATGTAAAGTAGGTACTTTACAGTGGAGGATTCCATAGTGCAGTTGGGCAACACAGAGGCTAGCAGTAGTTTTAGGATTTATTTGCTATGTCTGAAAATAGCCATGTGCTGGTACTGGGACTAGGTATCAGTCTTTCCAAGTAAAACTTGTAGCTTCTCTGGCTAGGATATCTGTAACTTTCGTTACCCTTGTACTAAATCCCAATATTTATTCAGTTAATTTGTTTTCTTTGTTTCCTTTTAAGGGGAAAAACCTTATGAATGTTATATTTGTCATGCTCGGTTTACCCAGAGTGGTACCATGAAGATGCACATCTTACAGAAGCACACAGAAAATGTGGCTAAATTTCATTGTCCCCACTGTGACACTGTCATAGCCCGAAAAAGTGATTTGGGTAAGTACCATTTGCTACAGGCAAATGAAAAAGTTTTCTCAAGAATTAGGGAAAAGCTCCGGCAGGATGGCTCAGTGGTCTAAAGCACCTGCTTAGGAAAGCTTAGGCAGCTACAGGGACCGCAGTTCAATCCCCAGCACCACATGCTGTGCCAGCCCTGCCCTCAGGGCAGGCTGAGCCAGCCATAAAAATAAATAAATAAACAAATAAAAGTTAAAAAAAAATAAAAGAATTAGGGAAAAAAGAAGGACCATATGAACTACACCTTCTAACTCTTAGATTTCCATATGAGAATGACCTTCGACTTAATGAAAGCCCTTGCTTATTTTTTTCCCCCAATTTCTCTTCTTGCCTTTTCCCTCCCCTCCCCTCCCCTCCCCTCCCCTTCCCCTCCCCTTTCTCTTCTCTTTTTTTCTCTTTTCTTTTCTTTTCTTTTTCAGATAAGGTCTTGCTATGTAGTCCAAGCTGACCTCAAAAGTCATGATGATCTTTCTACCTCATCCTCCCCAGTGCTGGAAATAACAAGCATGCACCACCACACCTGGACAGTTTTTTTTCTTACTGTAGTCAGGCCAAAAGATTTTATCTTGTATAAAGTTAACACAATGAGAACTATAATGAAAGGAAACAAAGCATACCTTTTTAAGGGGAGATTGAACCCAAGGTGCATTATGTTTTTTGGTGGTGGTGGTGGTGGTGGTGGTGGTGGTGGTGGTGGTGGCGGTGGCAATGTGGATTTTGTTTTGTTTTGTTTTTTTTCCAGTACTAGAGGTTGAACACAGGACCTTCTGTGTGCTAGGCAAGCTTTCTTATCATAAGTTATGCCCATACCTGTAGTCCTACATTGGATTTTTGTCTCCTCAATCAATTCTCATGAAGTTGTATCTCCTAATCTTTCCTCATTTCCTAATTTTCTTTCTTTGCGTATTTTTTTTCTTGTTCCTTCTTTCTCCCTCTGTTGTTTCACTTCTCACATAAACATTTTCTTTCCATTTCCCAATATCTGTTACACATTTTGGTCCTTATACTTTCAGTTACTCACACTAAAGAAATAATGCAACATTTAATTAAGGATGTATGTCTGATTTAAGAATATGATCTTGAGCCGGGCGTGGTGGCTCACGCCTGTAGTCCCAGCACTTGGGAGGCTGAGGCAGGAGGATCGTTGTGAGTTCAAGACCAGCCTGGGCTACAAAAGTGAGCTCAAAGCTAGCCTGAACTGCACAGTGAGACCCTGTCTCAAAAAAAAAAAAAAAGAAAAAAGAATATGATCTCAAGATGCATCCATTGGGGCCTGGCAGGATGGCTCAGTGGTCTAAAGCGCCTGCATGGGAAGGCTTGGGTGGCTTCAGGGACCGCGGTTCCATCCCCGGCACCACATGCTGTGCCAGCCCTACCCTCGGGGCGGGCTGAGCCAGCCATAAAAATGAGTGAATAAACAAACAAAGGTTCTGAAACAATAAATAAATAAATAAATAAATAAATAAATAAATAAATAAATAAATAAATAAATAAATAAATAAATAAAATTAAAAAAAAAAAAGATGCATCCATTTACGTAAATGTCTGAAGTTTACCCTTTATGGCAGAGTAGTACTCCATTGTGTGTGTGTGTGTGTGTGTGTGTGTGTTGTTTTTTTTTTTCTTAATGCATCTTTATTCACTCATCCGTTCATCTGCATTTGGGCTATTTCCAAGATTTATCTATTACAAATTGCTGCTGTAAATGTGGATGCACATATATCACTATAGTATGACGTTTTTAATTATTTCAGGAAGATACCAACCAACAAGAAAAAAATAGCTGGGTTGAATGGAATCCAGCTGGGTTGAACTCTAGTTTTAGTTCTTTGAGGAATTGCTACACTGATTTCCATAGTGGTTATACCACTCTTCTGTCTGACTTGTACCCCATTACTCCAGTGAAGTGGTTTGCTTAGATTTGATGCCTTATAGTTTTCTTCAAAATTGCCTACACTCTTCTCCTTAGGACAGTTTTCTCTCAGCTTCTATAGCAGTGTATCCTGTTGGTTTTCTTTTTTTTTTTTTTTCTCCTCCCAGCGCCGCTCTGGGCCCTAGACCCCGCCACAGCTCGAGCCCCCTGTTGGTTTTCTTATTTTCTTAGAACATTCTTTATCAAGTGTGTGTGTGTGTGTGTGTGTGTGTGTGTGTGTGTGCCCCCTTTTCCCTCAAATTGACCTTAACTCTTGTTAGATTTCCTAAAACTGGACTCAGCTGGTTTTGGTGGCACACATCTGTAATCCTAGCACTTTGGAGGCTGAGGCAGGAGGATCCCATGAGCTCAAGGCCATCCTGAACTACATAGTGAGATCCTGTCTTTAAAATCAGCCCATGGGGCTGGAGAGATAGCTCCGAGGCACGAGTGCCTGCTGGGCAAGTGCAAGGTTGTGAGTTCGAACCCTGGTCCCACAAAAAAAAAAAAATCAGCTCATGTTCTTTCCTTTGCATTCTTTACTTTTTTGCCTTAGTGATCTTATCAGCTCTTTTGAGCTCACCCAGGTCCTAGTAATTGCTAAATTTATAGTTGTATTGGGGCTGGGGAGATAGCTCCGAGGCACAAGTGCCTGCTGGGCAAGTGCAAGGTCGTGAGTTTGAACCCTGGTCCCACAAAAAAAAAAAAAAAAAAAAAAATTTATAGTTGTATTGAGATCTTCCCGTTTTTGAATTAGACTTACATAACAATCTATCCCTGCTATCCCCTCCCTGCTTTGATATCACTGTCTTTTTCAAAATCCATATGTGTGAAACTAAAGATCTAAAATTGGTCTACACCTGCCCACCAACTAGACACCATAGCTTGGTCTTCACCTGTTCTCCTGCTCTTCTCGGTAAATGGCCCTACCACCTACTTGCCTTTCCAGCCCAAAATCCTGGAGATCATTCTAGTATCTATTTTCCTCCCCATTGCTCCACATGGAATCACTAGATCCTATTGACTCAGCTTTTTGGACCTCTTATTGCTGCAACCCCTACTTCCTTCATTGCCATCTTTTCCAGTTATCCTGTTCTGTTAACAATTTTAATTGTTTTCCCCACAGTAATTAGTCTTGGGGTAATGGTAGTGTTAAGGACTGAACCCAGTGCCTCGTGGATGCTAGGCAAGTGCTCTGCCACTGAATTACATCCCCAGCCCCTGGAATGACTTTCTTATTTTTTTGGAATGACTTTCTTTTTTTTTTGTCTTTTTGAGACAGGGTCTCGATATGCAGTTGAGGCTGGCCTTGAGCTCACTTTTGTAGCTCAGGCTGGTCTTGAACTTGCACCAATCCTCCTGTCTCAGACTCCCAAGTGCTGGGATTACAGGCGTGAGCCACCACGCCCGGCTTGGAATGACTTTCTTAAGTGTAAACTGTTGCCTATAATTCTGTTAGGAGGGTGGCAAATTTAAGGCCAGTTTTAGAAAATTTTTTTTTTTTGCGGGACCGGGGTTCAAACTCACGATCTTGCACTTGCCACGCAGGCACTTGTGCCTCGGAGCTATCTCCCCAGCCCCTAAGTTTTAGAAACTTAATGAGAATTTGTCTCAAAAATGGCTGGGGATGTAGCTTAGCATTCCTAGGCTCAATCTCAAGTACCACAAAAAAAAAATAGAGATATATTATTAACCTGTTAGAATGATTATACTTTCACAAATTAGACTTTGCTTTATATTTTGCTTTCAGGTGTCCACTTGCGAAAACAGCATTCCTATATTGAGCAAGGCAAGAAATGCCGTTACTGTGATGCTGTGTTTCATGAGCGCTATGCCCTCATCCAACATCAAAAATCACACAAAAATGAGAAACGCTTTAAGTGTGACCAGTGTGATTATGCTTGTAGACAGGTACGTAGTGTCATAGAAAGCCATTGATTCTCCATCTGTGGTAGGTATTATCCCAGAGTTTTTGTATACCTAGTAGAGTGGCTGTTTCCAAGGAATGTGTTTTCAAACTGTAATTCATGAGAAATGTCAACAAATCAAAACCACATGTGCGATTATGCCCCTTGCCAGTTTTATCTTGGTCTTCACTGAATATTCTATTTAGTCGGGGCCCGGCAAGATGGCTCAGTGGTCTAAAGTGCCTGCTTAGGCAGCTGCAGGGACTGTGGTCCACGGTTCGATCCCCAGCACCACATGCTGTGCTAGCCCTGACCTCGGGGCAGGCTGAGCTGGCCATAAAAATAAATAAATAAATAAATAAACAAAAGTTCTGAAACAAGGAAAAAAAAAAATAATAATAAATAATTTTTTTTTTTAATAAATTCTTTTAAAAAAATATTCTATTTAGTCAAAGCTCTTTTTAGGGTCTCACTACTGAGTCATAGTGATCCTCCTGTTTGTACCTCCTAAGTGCTGGGATTACTGACGTGTGCCACCATGCCCAGACTCCATCGCCTGCTCAGCACACTCTAGAGCCGGGCTGATGCGGCAGGTGGGGCCAGGAACCGAACCCTGGCCCCTGCGCTTCTTCTAAGCAAGCACTAAATCCACTGAGCTATACTGCCGGCCCTCAAAGCTCTTATTTTAAGGGAGACAGCCAACTTTTTTCTCAAGACTGTAGGAATTAAGTCTAGGACTTAAGAGAGCAAGCCAGATAGCTCAGTGGGCTAAAGCACCTGCTGAAGCACAGCAACTAGGATTCTGTCCCCAGAATGCCCATGCTGGCCCTACCCCTGGGGTTCATTGAGATGGCAACTGAGACTAGGAATGGTGGTGCCTGCCTGTAATCCCAGCACTTGGGAGGCTGAAAACAGGAGAATCACTGAGTCCAATCTGTGTACTGAGACCCTGTAGACCCTGTACTAAAGAAAGAAGGAAGGAAGGAAGGAAGGAAAGAAAGAAAGAAAGAAAGAAAGAAAGAAAGAAAGAAAGAAAAAATAAATTAAAAAGAAAGTCTAGGGCTGAAAAAAGGAAAGAATGTTGTCCTGAGACATAATGTTTACAAGCAGCCCAGCAGGGGTGTGTACTTTCTCTCGGCTAAGATAGTTTGTGCCAAGTACAGACACCTTTATAATCTTGAGCAATGTTGAGTTAGAACCTTAGTTGAAAGATCTGTTGGTCATGTGCAAACAGGTAGCAGCAGGGGCAGCAGCCCTGTGATAGCTCTAAACCCTTTCTTCATGTGTCTGTTTTAGGAGAGGCACATGATCATGCACAAGCGCACCCACACCGGGGAGAAGCCTTATGCCTGCAGCCACTGCGACAAGACTTTCCGCCAAAAACAGCTCCTCGACATGCACTTCAAGCGCTATCATGACCCCAACTTTGTTCCTGCGGCCTTTGTATGTTCTAAGTGTGGGAAGACATTTACACGTCGGGTAAGGATCAGTGCATTATTTGTCTTGTTCTTAATGTGGCATTCTTTTTTTTTCTTTTTTCTTTTTGAGACAGGGTTTCTCTATGCAGTTCAGGCTGGCTTTGAGCTCACTTTTGTAGCCCAGGCTGGTCTCGAACTCACAACGATCCTCCTGCCTCAGCCTCCTAAGTGCTGGGATTACAGGTATGCGCCACCACACCTGACAATGTGGCATTCTTGATCTTCCACTGAAGCAGTACTGTTTTTTCCACTAAAGTTTCATGGAAACTGTCATTTGTAAAAAGGAGGTCATGCCCATCTCAGATTTCTCTTTTTCATTTGTGAACTCTTCTACTGTCCAAGAGCACAGCGTCTTTAAATTGTTGTGGGGTGTGGTGGCGCATACCTTTAATCCCACCACTCAGGAAGCTTGAGTTCAAGAGCAACCTGGGCTGCATAACAAAAGCCCGTCCAAAAAAAATTGTCTGGTGATCTGAAGGAATTTCCTTAGCTAAATTAAAACCTGTACCTCCGGCTGGCGAGATGGCTCAGAGGTCTAAAGTGCCTGCTTAGGCAACCACAAGGACAGTGATTTAATCCCTGGCACCACATGCTGTGCCAGCCCCACCCCCAGAGCAGGCTGAGCCAGCCATAACATAAATAATAATTATTTATTTATTCATTCATTCATCCATTTATTTTGCAGTACCAGGGATTGAATTTAGGACCTTCTACTTGCCAGGCAGGCACTTATGCCGCTGAGCTATATCCCCAGTGTTGGCTGTAATATTAAAAAATAAAAATTAAAAAAAAAAACCTGTACCTCATCTATTGTGGGTCCTCCCTTTAGTTTGTAGTAGCCAAATGTGTACAGCACCAGGCGCTGACCTGATCCTCCCTGTTTCAGAAACTTCCTAGAGAGGATCCAATATTGTCTTCGGAAGGACTCTGCTTTCTCCTTTCCTCTTCTCTTTCTACACATATCTTACCTGTTTGACCCCCTCTCCTTTTTTCCTTATTTCTCAGGTTTCAAATTTTAATTAAAGAGAAATTCAAATCTGATATGTGCTTTCTTAGAAGTGTAAAAGGTTTCATCCTTTTGTTAGAATACCATGGCAAGACATGCTGATAATTGTGCTGGTCCAGATGGTGTAGAAGGAGAAAATGGAGGAGAAACAAAGAAGAGTAAACGTGGAAGAAAAAGAAAGATGCGCTCTAAAAAAGAAGATTCCTCTGATAGTGGTAAGTGTTTTGTTTTGTCTTTTTGTCTTTTGGGGACAGTTTCGCTCTTCAGTTCAGGCTGGCCTTGAGCTCACTTTTGTAGCCCAGACTGGTCTCAAACCAGGCCTGGGCTCAGTCTGGCTCAGCATACCCTGGGGGTGGGAGCTGGCACAGCATGCCAGGATCAAACCCCGCTTTCTGTGCTGTACCTAAGCATGTGCTTTAGTCCACTGAGTTATCTGGCTGGCCCTTATTTCTAGAGATTATTAATTTTGTCATCTGTTGTGGTCCTTTTTTGTTATTGTTTTAGTGGTTGTTTATTTTGGTTTTGAGAGTTTTGATGTTTTTGTTTTGTTTTGCTTTTGAAATAAGGGTCTATGGGGGCCTGGCAGGATGGGATGGCTCAGTGGTCTAAAGCGCCTGCTTAGGAAAGCTTAGGTGGCTGCAGGGACCGCGGTTTGATCCCTGGCACTACCTGCTGTGCCAGCCCTGCCCTCAGGGCAGGCTGAGCTGGCCATAAAAATAAATAAATAAACAAAAGTTCTGAAACAAGAAAAAAAATAAAATAAAATAAAATAAAAAAGAAATAAGGATCTATGTAGTGTAGCCTGGCCTTGAACTCCTCTCAGTGATCCTGCTTCAGCCTCTTAGTGTTGGGATTACAGGGGAGTGTTGTGATTACAGCCATGCACCACCACACCCAACCTTGTCTTCTGTGTTGTTTAATAGAAGTAGTGGACAGGGAATTAAATTTTTGAAAAATAAACCTGTTAAGAGAACTTCTAGGGGCCTGGCGGGATGGCTCAGTGGTCTAAAGCGCCTGCATGGGAAGGCTTGGGTGGCTTCAGGGACCGCGGTTCGATCCCCGGCACCACATGCTGCGCCAGCCCTGCCCTCGGGGCGGGCTGAGCTGGCCATAAAAATGAGTGAATAAACAAACAACGGTTCTGAAACAAGAAAAAATAAATAAAAAAATAAAAAAAAGAAATTGTATTTAAAAAAAAAAAAAAAGAGAACTTCTAGCCTGAGCCAGGCACAGTAGGTAGCACTCTGTAATTCAAGTACTTGGGAGGCTGAGGCAGGAGGATCGTTGTGAATTTGAGGCCAGCCTGAGCTGCATAGCAAAACCATTCCCTTTCTGAAAGAGTTAGAGACAGAAGCTTACTTATTGAAATATGAATTTGAAGCTGGGCGTGGTGGCGCACGTCTGTAATCCCAGCACTCGGGAGGCTGAGGCAGGAGGATCGGTGCGAGTTCGAGACCAGCCTGGGCTACAAGTGAGCTCAAGGCCAGCCTGAACTGCATAGCGAGACCCTGTCTCAAAAAGACAAAAAAAAAAAAAAAAAAGAAATATGAATTTGAAATTGGTATCCCCGTACTGCCAAACATTCCTGATCTCATCCGAAATCACTTTTTTTTTCTTGTTTCAGAGCTTTTGTTTGTTTATTTATTTTTATGGCAGGCTCAGCCTGCCCTGAGGTCAGGGCTGGTGCAGCATGTGGTGCCAGGGACCGAACCACGGTCCCTGCAGTCGCCTAAGCTTTCCTAAGCAGGCGCTTTAGACCACTGAGCCATCCTACCGGGCCCACTTTTTGTTTTGTTTGTTTGTGTGTGTATTGTGTGTTGTGTGTTGTGTGTTTGTGCTGGGAGAATTCAAACCCAGAGCCTTATGTATGGTAGATAAGCACTCTGTCACTGAACTGCATCCTCAGCCCTTTTCTTTAGTTTGAAACAGGGCATTGCTGAACTGTTCTTGAACTTCCCACCTTGCTGCCCTAGCCTTCTGTGTAGCTAGGATTACAGACTTGTGCCACCACACCCCAGTTAATTTGCTTCTGTTAAGCCTTTCATTATTGTAACTTCTTTTTTTTTTAAAGAATTTTTTAAATTTTATTTTATTATTTTTCTTGTTTCAGAACCTTTGTTTGTTTATTCACTCATTTTTATGGCCGGCTCAGCTTGCCCCGAGGGCAGGGCTGGCATAGCATGTGGTGCTGGGGATGAACCAAGGTCCCTGAAGCCGCCCAAGCTTTCTCAAGCAGGCGCTTTAGACCACTGAGGCATCCCGCCGGGGCCCCTATTATTGTAACTTCTTATAAGAAAATATTAATCTTAGTAAAACATAAGACCTTTTTGGAAGAGTTACCAGGAATTGAGGTAAGGATCTTGTATATGCTAAGCAACTCCCGTATTCATTTCCTGCCAGGTTTTTCTTTCTGTTTTGTTTATTGTTCTACTGCTAAGAATTGAACTGAGGGCCCTTGCTACATCCTCATACCTGCTGTTTTGTGTGTGTGTGTGTGTGTGTGTGTGTGTGTGTGTGTGTGTGTTGGGAGAGATTTTGGGGTTCTACTTTTATTTTTTTGTTTGGTCTATTTGAGAGTCTTTATGTAGCTCAGGCTTTCTTGAAATTACTGGTAGCCCTGGCTGGCATCATACTCTTGCCAGTCCTTCTACCTTGCTACCTGAGTTGAGTTGGGATGACTATAGGCATGTGCCATCATACTCCACATCTCCAAGCAATTCTTTTTTTCTTTTCTTTTTTTTTTTGGAAGACCATGGTTTGAACTCACAACTTTGCACTTGCCAGGCAGGCACTTGTGCCAGGGAGCTCCAGCCCCTCTCCAAGTCCTTTTAAAATTTTTTATTTTGAGACAGGAACTCACTGAGTTATCCAGGCTCAGTTCAAACTTGGAAGTCCTCTTGCCTCAGCTTCCCCAATTACTGAAATTACAGACATATTTCTCTGTACCCGCTGCTGGTTGTGTTTGTTTGTTTGTTTGTTTGTTTGTTTTTTGAGACAGGGTCTCATTGTGCAGTTCAGGCTGGCCTTGAACTCACTTTTGTAGCCCAGGCTGGTCTTGAACTTGCACCAATCCTCCTGCCTCAGCCTCCCAAGTGCTGGGATTACAGGTGTGTGCCACCACACCAGAATACTGGTGTGTTTTTAATGAAAAATCTGTTTTACTAATATCCTCTTCAATCAGTTTTGAGTATATACCTCCCTTAAAATGTCAGTTTCCTTAATTTTTATAAAAACACACTACTACATGCCTTTGGCAGTCCCTTTGTTCAGCTAAGTAATTATTTCAGGGAGCTGTTGGAAAGCATCAAAGAATGTTAGAAGACCCCATTACCAGTGATCCCAGTAACATTGAGTTTGGCCATCCTTGTAACTGCTCATCCTTACAGAGCGTTCTGCAGCCACACTCCATCCTGTACTCTTCTTTCTCCCTGGTATTACCTTGTTCACATCTGTGATTCATCTTCAACAATACCAACTCTGCTTCCTAACTACACATTACTATGAGCATCTTTTTTTTTTTTTTTTTTTTTTTTTTTTTTTTTTTTTTTTGTCTTTTTGAGACAGTTTTAGTATGTAGTTCAGACTGGCCTTCAGCTCACTTTTTTTTTTTTTTTTTTTTTGAGGCAGGGTCTCGCTATATGGTTGAGGCTGGCCTTGAGCTCACTTTTGTAGCCCAGGTTGGTCTCGAACTCGCACCAATCCTCCTGCCTCAGCCTCCCAAGTGCTGGGATTACAGGCGTGAGCCACCGCGCCCGGCACCATGAGCATCTTTTAACTAAAGAGATTATTGATGGTTCCTAGTAGATTTCTATTGTTTTCCTCTTTGTCTTCTGCTCTGTTGAATAACATAGTATGGAGATGAGTTTAGGGTTTTGTACTTAGTGTGACTTTAATGCCCCTAGAACATGGAGATCAGTCAGGCCTACATCCAATAACAAAAGACACAGTCTTTGCCCAGTCCCAGAAGTTCTGCATGTTGTCCATCTGTAGAGATTGGTCAGCAGAGTCTACTGATGTTTCCAGGGCTTGTTGCCAGAATCTTTCCTAAACCAATAAGGTTTTGGCCTTATTAGCCTTATTTTGTGCTTTTTCTCCCAATTTTGACTGGATTTGTTTAGTTTTCTGGGCATTGGGCCAACATAAGCAATAGGGGGCTTCAGTAAGTTCAACAGGGAAACAGCTTGTTCTTAACGCACTGCCACCTACTTGTGTGTTCCCCATCTCTTTCTTCATTTAGGATTTCAGTCACTTGGAAAATGAGGCATTTTGTCCTGATGATCAAGCATTAGCAACAGATCTTAAATTTAAACAGTTTGTTCCAGAGAATGAATTAATAACCTGTGGCTTTTTGGAGGAATGCAGGCAGTGTACACTTGGTGCCATGCTAGTATGTGAGGAGTAATAAGTACTCTCTGTCTGTGGGTGTAGGTAGCATAACAGCCCCAAACTGAGGGCAGAAGTTTGAATTCCACCTACTGTACTTTAGTTGTGCCTTAGAAATTATTTAGCTCCTCACCTGTCCCATAAAGTGGGGACAATACCTTTTAATTACTGAAGTAATGGAATAAGGGGGATTTCAATATTGTGTGCAATATAAATACAAGCAATGTTTATAGTAGAATATAAGTTGCTTAGTAAGTATAATTATATGTGTCATCTAGATCCTTTTTGTTTTTAGCACTGTTACGTAGTGCCATGGAGATGACTCAACGAAACAGATAGTGTGATTGTGTGTCCAGGTAACACACTCAGTCTGAGAATCGGGCTGGGGAGATAGCTCAAAGGACCCGAGCTTGATTGCCAGTCCTGCATGCTGTCTGGGTCCTTGGATCTCTGAATGCTCTGGAACTGGATATAGTGGCACACACATGTAATTCTAGCACTTGGGAGGTTGAGATAGGAGGATCACTGAGAGCTTGAGAACAGCCTGGGGGCTACAAAAGTGAGTACAAGGCCAGCCTAAACTACATAGTGAAACCCTGTTTCAAAAAAAAAAAAAAAAAAAAAATCTGAGAATGAAAGCCAGTTTTATCTGGCTCGTTGTCAGTATTTTCTCCATAGCAACTACAGCCTCTGTGGTTTTTTGGGTTTTTTTCCCTGTGGTTTTTGTTGTTGTTGTTTTATTTTGTTTTGTTTTGTTTAAACTAAGGATACACAGGTAAGGGAAAAGGTAAGGTGGTAGGAACTTAGTAACTGTTGAATTTGATACAACCAGGAATTAAGTCCAAGACTGTCCTTAAAGAAGAAAAACTAGTTATGTAGTTTCAAAAGGATTCTTGCCACTTATCCAAATAAATAGGATCTTGGCAAATGCCAAAATTTACACCTTTTCTCCTAAGGTGTATGCATTCACAGACATGCTTTTCTGCATCAGAAATCTCCATTGGTCTGCTCAGGTTTGATATCTTGCTTTATCCATATATAGTAAAGAGAATTTTTGCTTTATTTTACATTTAAACACTCTTTTGGGGTTTTTGTTTTATGGTAAACTAGTACAAGATAAAGAGTTGCATACTGTGCCAGTCCCACCCCTCAGGTGCACTGAGTCTGGGATTTGAGACTGGTCATGGTGACACACATGGTAAGCCCAGCGTTTGAGAGGCTGAAGACTGGAGAATCACTACGAGTCTAGTCTATGTAATGAGACCCTGCAGACCTTGTACTAAATTTTTTTTTTTTTTTTTTTTTTGTCTTTTTGAGACAGGGTCTCGCTATGCAGTTGAGGCTGGTCCTGAGCTCACTTTTGTAGCCCAGGCTGGTCTCAAACTCCCAATCTTCCTGCCTCAGTCTCCCGAGTGCTGGGATTACAGGCGTGAGCCACCACGCCCTGCACTTGTACTAAAAAATTTTAGAGAGATAAACAAACTTAAAGGGAAAATGTAACCTTTAATCCACAGAAAATATATCGGAGTATTTAAGTTGCTTGAATAATTCTGTGATAATACCAATTTACATCAATTTCAATAGCAAAAATTCCAGCAAATTTTTTTTTTTTTTTTAATGACTGTTGTTTGTTTATTTATTTATTTTTAGTTTTGTTTTGTTTTTGTGGAGCCGGGGATTGAACTCAGGTCCTTGTGTTTGCCAAGCAAGTGCTTATTCTACTGAGCTATCTCCCCAGCCCCTTTATTTATTTTTATAGCCGGCTCAGCTTGCCCTGAGGGCAGGGCTGGCGCAGCATGTGGTGCCAGGGATCGAACTGCGGTCCCTACAGCTGCCTAAGCTTTCCCAAGTAGGCGCTTTAGACCACTGAACCATCCTGCCGGGCCCAAGCAAAATCATTTTTATTTTTATTTATTGTTTTCAATTTATTTATTTTCTTGTTTCACAACCTTTGTTTATTCACTCATTTTTATGGCCGGCTCAGCCCGCCCCGAGGTGGTGCCGGGGATCGAACCATGGTCCATGAGTCTGCCCAAGCTTTCCCAAGCAGGTCTTTAGACCACTGAGCCATCCCGCCAGGCCCCCAAAATCATTTTTAAAGTGTATGTGTGTTAATGTATTTAGTACAAGGTCTTACCTCACAGATCAGCCCAAACAGAATCAGATTCTCAAGTGCTGGGATTATGGTGCTCGCTGCCTTGCCCAATCTCAAGCACTATCTCAGCAGGGCCAGCACAGCATGCCAGGGATTGAACCCCAGCTGCTGCACTCTGCCTAAGTAGATTCTTTAGTGTGCTGAGCTGTCGGACTGGCCCTATTTTTCTTTTTCTTTTATTTTATCTTTTTGCCATACTTAGGATTGAATTCTGGACTCCACATTTGCCAGGCAGATGCTTATGCTACTGAGTTATCTCCCCAGCCCTTTTTATTTGTTTTTAAGACAAGGTTTCACTGTGAGTTCAGGCTGGCCTTCAATTCACTTTGTAGCCTACATGGGGCTTAAACTTGCAATGATCCTCCTGTCTCAGCCTCCTGAGTACTGGGATTAGAGGTGTGCAGCACCACACTTTGCTAAAGTTGGTTGCTAAAGAAATAAACACATAATAAGAATACATGGTTGTTCTTTTTTTCCCCACCACCTGCACTTCCTGATTCTATGAACAGAAAATGCTGAGCCAGATCTAGATGATAATGAGGATGAGGAAGAGCCTGCAGTAGAAATTGAACCTGAACCAGAGCCCCAGCCCGTGACCCCAGCCCCACCACCTGCCAAAAAGAGGAGAGGACGACCGCCTGGCAGAACCAATCAACCCAAGCAGAACCAGCGTAAGTTGCTTGCCTCTTCTTGATATGATGCATGTTTCCCAGCAGGTGGGGGAACCAGACGGTTGGTTCTGTGTTCTTGTGGAGATGGGAGCGAAGCCATGAGAACAAATTAAGGTCATTTTTGGAACAAACTCTCAGGGAATGATTTTTAGAAGTTATAACTAAATAACATCTGAGAAGTCTCTAGGGGGCCTGCTGCATTTTCAAAGAAAAAAGTCTGGAGTAGAGAAGTACTTATGCTATACAGGATTGGTCCTCTTTTGTTTTGTTTTGTTTTGTTTTGTGGGACTGGGGATTGAGGGATTGGTCCTCTTAATGTAGAAGGGCTTTGCAAAATAACGAAAGAAATTCTCAGGGTGGGTGGGTGGGTTGGGTTGATTTGTGACAGGGTCTCATTATTGTAGCCTGGGCTGACCTCTTAAACATAGAGCAGTCTTTCTGCCTTAGCCTCAAGTTCTAGGATTACAGGTGTGTGCCAGCATGCCCAGTTCAGCAACAAATTTTAAAAGATAGAGTTGTAAAAGCTGTTTGTAAACTAAGCCTGCCCTTCTGAAACAATTCAGGCCTTTGGGGTGTTGACCTCTTGATTTACAGGCATACCCATAGGTGGCAGTCACAAGTGTTACTCATGTGTCCTCCAAATCTCCTGGGAGTGAACTCCTCTTTTTATTTTATTTTTTTTTTTTCAATTCTTTTATTGTTTAAATTTAACAGTGGTTATATTACATATTTTCATCATCGGATCAGTTTAGATTAATACATATAGGTATATAAGATTGATCAAACAACTAAAGATTAACCTTTCTAAATCCACATTACTTTTTTTTTTTTTTTTTTTTT
>PVJA010028311.1:0-27628 GCA_004027025.1 Myocastor coypus | reverse complement strand
ACATATTGAAGGCTAAAATTAGACCCAGGCCTGTCACCCTGCACTTCAAAGCAAATCTTCAACATAGTAAAATAAAACCAACAAACTGGGGAAAAAATCTATAGCTGACTATCCTTCAAATAAAGCCTTTATATCTAGAGAATACAATGAATTAAAAAAAATAAGGCCCTCAAATTCAAAGACCCAATCAAAAAATGATTATCTGAGATAAATATACACATCTCATAGAAGAAATACAAATGACAAGCAAATATATGAAAAAATATCCAACATCATAGTTGTTGGAGACTTGCAAATTAAAACAATACTGAGATTCCATTTCATCTCAGAAAGAATAGCTAACATCTAGAAGTTAGCCAGTAATGAATGCTAAATAGGCTGTGGAGAAAAAGTAACCCTTCTCCACTGTTAGTGGGAGCGTATACTGTACAACCACTATGGAAATCAATGTGGAGATTTCTTCAAAAACTAGGATTGGAGATTCCATTCAAACCAGCCATTCCCCTTCTGGGTCTTTTTCCAGAAGAACTGAAAACCTCATGCCACAGCCATGTATGTGCAGCCATGTTTATCACAGTGCAATTTGTTATAGCTAAATCCTGGAAACAACCCAGATGCCCATCAACTGAAGAATGGATAAGGAAAATGTGGTATTTTTACATAACAGACTATTAGTCACCTGTAAAACAGAATAAATTTGAGCCATTTGTTGGTAAATGGATTCCACTAGAGAACATACTCTTAAGTGAAATAAATCAGACCAGACCCACATGTGCAAACATTGTATTGTCTCCTTAGTGTGAGAACCTGAGGGGAAAAAATGGAATTTGAAGGGTATAGCAGACATTGGTAAAATGGAATGGTCTTATTCAAAAGGAAAGAGTTACTGAGTTGAGGAGGAGGACAGGAGAGGGAGTGGGATAAAGACATTTATGTATGTGTGTAAGCAGGATTATTTGAACAACTGTACTGTGCATTTCTGCTGGTCTATGGAAAGAAGCAGTTAATGCTTTAATTTCTTTTCTTTTTTTAAATTTTAGGTCAGGGTTCTACAGGGTATTCAGGGCCTCACTACTAGATCAGACTCTTACTGTTTATAGCCTCCCAAGTTCTGGGATTATAAGTATGTGTCACTACGGCCAAACTCAATGCCATCTCAGCATGCCCCAAGGGGTGGGGCCAGCATGGCATGGCAAGCCCCTGTGCTTGTTGAATTTATTTTGTTTTCTTTTGCCAATTGTTTCTCCTTCTTGACTTCTTAATTTCTTATACATTTCTTTCTTCTTACATTTTAACATTTATTTATCTGGTAATATGAATAACTGGTTGAAAGACAACACTATATATTACAACAAATACTGTGAAATCATATTACTTCATTAAGTAAAATTCTGCATCACTTGGAATTTTTTTGTTTTAATTTTAATTGTGTTCTCTTTTTGAAAACACTGTAAAACTTAAAGCCATTGTAATAAACCCATGGAAAGACCTATTGCTAAGAGTCACTGCTTAGGGCTGCTTTCATTTTCCCTTTCTGAATGCCTCTCACGGTTGTCCTAGCCCTGTTCTTCTTTGACTGTGTATCTTAGTAGAGAACTGATTAATCTGTCACTGTCAATTCGTAGACCTATCCATCAAGAAGAACCATATGAAAACCTAAGCAGTGAACTCCACACTCTGACCAGTTTGGACTCTTGCTTTCAGGGAAGGAAATACCTGTGTGATGTGGAAGGAGGCAGGAAGAGTGAAACAGAAAGCAGCTCCTGTAAGATCCTCTGGGATCACTCCTTTCCTTCTGGCAGATGGGAGGATTACATGTCCTTATTCCCTTGCAGTAAGGTAAACCACATGATGTACTGAACTCATTAATGGCTTTCAACAGACTCTCTTGTATTCTTCCTTGTTTAGAAAATTGGTGATGTACTCTTCTAAGTATATCTGTGAGGGTGTTCTCAGAGATTTGTATATGGGTCGGCAAAAGGAATGGGAAGATTCTTCCTGTATGTGGGCAGCACCATCTAACGCAGCAGTTCTCAAGCTGTGGGTCTCGACCCTGGCAGGGGTTGAACGACCAAAACACAGGGGTCACCTAAAGCCATTCTGAATCACAACTGTAGCAAAATTACAGTTTTGAAGTAGCCACCAAAATTATTTTTTGGTTTGGGGTCACCGCAACATGAGGAACTATATTGCAGGGTCACGGCATTAGAAAGGTTGAGAACCACTGAAAAACGTGGGTGGACTAAAGGTACCAACATGTGGAAGAAGGAGGAGCTTTCCAGGCTGTGCACTGCATTCTTCTCCAGCAGGTGCACTTTTTGCTAATGTTGTCAGATAAGGCTATCAGACTCCAGATTCTTCTGGCCTTGAACTTACACCAGTAACTCCCTAGAACCCCTTCCAGTCCTTGGTCTCAGGCTTTCAGGCTTCTGGGGGCCTTGAATCACACACACACACACACACACACACACACACACATGCACGCACGCACGCACGCACGCGCACGCGTGCACACACACACGCACACACTTTTCAGGCTTCTTGAACTGAGAAGTTCAGTTTTCATGGCTCTACAGCCTATAGAAAGTCACTGTGGGAAGATTCAGCTCCTGATCTAGTAATTTAATCTAATAAATCACCTTTTATGATGTTATATATTCTATTGGTTCTATTTCCTTGGAGAACTCTGACTAAATCACAGAACAAGGACACTTGGGTTGGGATACTGGTGTTAAATTTCTCTTTCTTTCTTTCTTTCACTCACTCACTCATTCACTTATTTATTTATTTATTTATTTATTTATACTTGGAATCAAAATCAGGATGCACTTGCCAGGCAAGCACTTAAACTGCTGAGTTATCTCCTCAGCTATCTCCTCATTTAACCCCATGGTGTTAAGTCTCAGTGTGGAAGACAGATTTCCTAAAGAATATGTTTAGAATTGAGAAATAAATGCCTTGTAGTAAGGCACCAATATAGGGGGTATGCTACACAACATAGCCTAATCGGTCTAATGTAGAATGTATCTTTGAGATTGTGACACTTAAAATTGCACTTAAAGAATGAGACCAAAAAAGAAGGAGGAGGAGAAGGGGAAGGAAAAGGAAGAGACAGAGTAGAAGACAGAAGAGAAAGAGGAGGAGGAGGAGGAATCAGAGGAAGAGGAAGAGGAGACAGAAATACTAGGAAGAACATTCCAGGCTACGGAAGCTTTGTATGCAAAGGATTTGAGATAAGAAAGGACATGTTTGCAGGTACATATATCATAGAAATAGAAAGTAGAACCATGATTATCTGAGGCATAATTGGTTAGAGAGGAAGGGGAACAGACGTGGTCCACAGATGTGCAATTCCAGGGCACAACCCACTCAGGTTCCCCTCCTGTTCCTCTCTTGGACAGGAGCTTTCTTTCCCCCAATAAATCTATTCTGCTCATAAAAAAGATGTACAATTACAGTTGGATAGGAGAAATCTTTCTGAAGTTCCCAAAATAGAGAGCATCTAGATAAATAAGGTGAATGAATCCTTGTTAAGAGCCTGGAGAGAAGAGGATGCATTGAGGTGGGTGAGCAAAGGGAACAACTAGTGTGCCAGTCTGTCCTAATGCCAATTTGACTGGACTAAACTCCTGGACAGGTGACTGCATGGATCATGGTGTACTATATTGATCAGTGGATTAGTGCCCTGATGCTCATAGCTGAATGTGTTGCAGGAGGCAGGGCCCACTTGAGTGTGCAGTTTTGGGGAGTACATATCTAGCTGCTCTTCCCTTGAGCTCTGCATGCTGCTTTCTGACTGCCATGAAATAAGAAGTTTTGCTTTGCTACGCCCTTCTACCATGATGCTCCTGTGGTGAAGCCAGCTGATCATGAGCTGGCTCCTCTGAAACCTTGAGCTTAGTTAAACCTGTCTCCATTAAGTTGTAAGTGATGGGTGTTGTTTGCTAGTAATGGGAAAGCTGATGAACACAACTGGTAATTGTTATGAAATGTGCTTGACACATGATGAAAATGTTCTACAATTGTTGTGATAGTTTCATGTGGCGATGGTTTCATGTGTTAGAGTCTTAGAAAATGCTAAAATATTAGACTGTATACTTTAAGTGGGTGAATGTTATGATATGTGAATTATATCTCAATAGAGCTATTAATTAAAAATTAAGATGACATGTTATAGATTTCCAAATATATAACATGAGTCTACAGTCTTTAATCTGTATAAAGTTATTCTCTTTAAGATTAGGAGTACTACAGGGGTCAGAGGTTTAATGCCCAGCGGGTGGTGCCAGCTCCGCCCCTGGAGCATGCTGAGAAGGTGACTGAGACTGGGTGTGGTGATGCGCGCCTGTAATCCCAGCACTTGGGAAGCTGAAAACAGGAGTATCACCATGAGTCTGATCTGTGAAGTGAGACCCTGTAGACCCTGCATTAAATTAAAAAAAAAAAAAAAGACTAGGAATAGGATAGGAATTATATTCCGAGGAGGATCATATCACAATGAAGTTCTCATAAGAGCTAATGAGAATGTTTGAGAAATAATTCACTGGAAGATATTTGTGATGAATTTTCAGATTCAGAGAAATTCTTTTCAACTGTTTTTTTTTTTTTTTCTTACTTTCACTTCTGAGAATGGCTTGTGATTTCTAAAACCCATTCCTGACACTGATGACAGTGTTGAGAAAAGAAAAACAAACAGTTCTCATAATCACTGGTTTGCCAGTGTATTTAACATGAGAGTCACCCACTTGTTTTTTTCAAAGCTGAAGAAGGTTGGGTCAGATAGTGCTTACTAGAGGACCAGATTTAACATTAAATATATAAAAGCATAAGGATCTAGTAAGCAGGCTCACACTGGCTACCCACAGAGTCATGTATGGAAGAGTGCGAAAGTCCTCTCTGCATGCTGGAGATCCAGAGGATGCCATCATAGGTCAAAGGCCTGGAGCTCACTGTAGTGTCCCATGCAAGTCCACACCAGGAGACTAAAAGGTCTGTGCTGGAAGCCAGGAGACAGCTTCCAACATAAGAGGTGAGGACTGGACCAAATGTCACTATTTCTACAACCATTGTGTGGATAGTTTTACCCAAATCTTCCTTAGAACTGAACTCTAACGAAAATTTAGCTGGCTGTCCTTGTCACCCTCACATCTCTTATGAGGCTTGCATTTTCCTGGTTAGACTCTACGGTGTTCAAACCAGGGCTGAAGTAGCTGTGGTAGTTTGGTTTCTTCAGGTATCAAATAGAGTTTATGTCAGAGCAATGTTGCCTTCTAAATCTGGAAGTGGAGCAAAAAATGTTCTATGTAGTTGCAGTTTGAACATTTGTGACTTAACTAGTGTTTTTTGTTTTGTTTTTTGAACCACTGTGCATAGTATTCTGTGCTGACCAACTTGGAAGTCACCAAATAAGAACTCTGACTACACTGATGGGTAAATGAGAACAATATATTCAATAGATGTCTTGTTGGAGAGCAGGCAGAGGAGAATTCATCAGGTACCTGGTTCTGTCCAGATGCACGAAAGGACAGGGATTGAGTATGAAGGAAGTCCTGCAACTTGACTTGGTTCTGGGCTTTCTTGTGATTTGTCTTATGAAAGAAAAACTAAAACCTTGTCTTTGAACGTTTCCCATAAACGTTTCCCATAAACTGCCATTGGGAGTTTGCTGAGAAACTAGGAGTGTTGCAACAGAGGAACAGCTGGTGTTTTACACAGTTTTCCCCTGCAACTCTAGTTCAGCAAAGGTAATCAAAGGCTCTGGTTCGTTGACAGGGTAAACAAAGTTAAGGCAGAGTAACAACAGAGGAGAAACCTGAACTATTGCTTCAGGAAACCAACCAGAAGAGTGGGCTTGTCAAGGACACAGGGCTGTGGGCTAGAGCTTTTCTGTCAGCCACAGCAGATTTGAATGAAATGAGAAAGTGAAACCATGAGAAATCCTCTTCCCATTTCGAAAGCTACTCAGACCCCAGTCGGCCCAGTCTCTCAGGGAGCCGCAGAGAGGCAGGGGTTTCTGGGCCTCTCTGGGCTGCCTGGAGGAGGTGAGCCATGGACAAGTTTAAGGCTATACTGGACTTGCACTTCAAGCACCGCAGCACACTGGGCTACGGGCTGGTGACCCTGCTGACGGCTGGCGGGGAGAGGATCTTCTCGACTGTGGTCTTCCAGTGCCCCTGCAGCACAGCCTGGAACCTGCCCTATGGCCTGGTCTTCCTGCTGGTGCCTGCACTCGCGCTTTTCCTGTTGGGCCTCGCGCTGAACGCCCGGACGTGGCGCCTGCTCACCGGCTGTTGCGCCCGCACCCGGGGCTGCGCCGGGCTGCGGGGCGCCGTGGTGTGCGGCCAGGTGTGCGCGGCCGCAGCACTCGCGCCCCTCACCTGGGTGGCCGTGGCGCTGCTCGGTGGCTCCTTCTACGAGTGCGCGGCCAGTGGGAGCGCGGTGCTAGGACGCCACCTCTGTCACGGCCGCGACTCCGCGTGCGCCGAGCAGCTGGCGCGGGTGCCCTGCGACCAGGCGAAGCCGCCCGAGATGCAGGACCTGCTGAAGGAGCTCAAGGCGCAGTCGCAGGTCGGGCGCGGGCCGGGTGTGGGGCTGAGGCCGCGCGGAGCGCGGGAAATCCGAGACTTTGCTCTAGACGGGTGATGCGCGGCGGCACCTGAAAGGGCTCCTGTTTCTAATGAGCTCAGCTGGAGGCGCGTATTGAAATAAGACGAATGAAAAGAAAGCAGGCGGCGCATAGTGTCTGGTACAGTGTGCCAGCGGTGGAGACAGGCAGCCCCGGGGGTACCCTGTTCTGCCTCCCACTGGAGATTCCGAGAACCCCGTCGGGTGTAATCGTAGCCTCTAGTGAGCGCTCTGGGTCCTGGGAAAGTTGTCCAGTCAGGAGTATTATTACAACTAGATAGATCTGGCTGGCCACGGCTCTGGTTCCCGAGAACGTGCATGTCTTTTTGGAGTTGTGGAAATGGCAGGTTTTGAGCTGGGGGCAACAATTCCTCCTCGGGCTCATGACTCAGGTGTGGTGGATTTTCCACACTAACCACTGTACTGCCGGGAACTGCCCCATACTCTTAAGGAGATAAGAAGTGTTGGAAGTGTTGTCTCTTGTTCTCATAACAATGAGTAAAGTTTACTTGAGGATCTCTAAAGCTTTTATTTTACAAAGTGATCACATTGCTATTTTGTTGTGTTCTCTTAAGGTGCTGGGCTGGGTCCTGATAGCTGTGGTTATTATTTTCCTTCTGATTTGTACATCTGTCAGCCGATGTCTGTCACCGATTAGTTACCAGCAGCTGAAATTCTGGAAAATCTACTTGGAAAAGGAGCAGGAGATCCTTAGAAGTCAAGCCACGGAGCACGCAACTGAGTTGGCAAAAGTGAATATTAAATGTTTCTTCGAGGGCTCCCGTCCAAAGGAATACAGCACTCCGAGCATGAAAGACTGGCGGCAGATTTCATCGCTGTATACTTTCAATCCTAATGACCAGTACTACAGCATTCTGCACAAGTATGTGAATAGAGAAGAGAAGAACAACAGCATCCGATCTGTTGAAGGGGATGCCATGATTCCTGTGCTTGGCTTTGTAGATTCCTCTGGGATCAGCAGTGCTACAGGCTTATGACTGCACAAATAGGAAAAGGAGTCTTTTAAATAAGCCTTCATTTTAAAGAAATGAATAATATGTAGCTTTCCCTCTAAATTCTGGATTTTATATCTGAAGTTGAAATATAAAGCTTATTTATTATATTTTTAACAAAATAAACCAAGAGAAAATGATGCCTGCAAAGTGATAAATTGGACTAGAAATCCCCATTGTAGCATGCTTCTCAAATAACAGATAACAAAACTGCTCTTTTATAATTCTACTTTCAAATAAAAGACTTTGATATCAAAGCAGTAAAAGATTGATTGAACTTTAGATCTTTCTTGGAGATGATTTGAAGTTAATTTCAGGTTCTCCTTCTTGGCAATCACAACTCATGAAAAATCCTAAAAATTACCCATTCTATCCCACTCTGTGCCAGAATGGAAAATATGTTGAACTCCAGCCAAGTATGCTATAACCACTCAAACATTATATTTCATGGATCTAATATGGTCACTATGCAAACATTAATCATGAAAAGGAAGATGCATTTTCAAAATATAAAAATTGAGTAGTTTAGGAAAGCCATGAACAATAACTTTAGGTTTAGTTTGTAAGATTGAAGGCTTGATAAATTTAAAATAATCTGAAAAGATAGTATTATGACGCCCCCTCCCATTCAGTCTGTTCACAGCTTCTACAGAGTACAGAAGTCAGATAAGACCTATCCTATACAAATAATCATAAATGTAAATATTATGTACTAATGTAGTCTAACAAAAATGTTTAAAAATAAAACTGCAAGTTATGATCTGATTGGGATTAAACAAGACGAAAGGACTGGGGAAATCAGTGAAAAACTAAAATCTGTGGTGCAAGAAGCAGCACAAAGGCTCCAAAGTAAGAATAATCTGATCAAGATTGGCCTTTAGAGGCCACTGGATAGAGGAAGACAAGAGAGCTGATACCGTGGCTTGAAATCATGAGGAGCTTTGTTTTCATTCTATAGATTTATGGGAAAATATGATCATACTATAATATTATCATTTTTGTTATATTATCTTTTTTTAAAGGGAAAATGGAATGATAAAAAATAGCCAAAGTGGAGTTAGTAAGACTAAACAGGAGGCCACCTTAGTAGTAACAGGTGGGAGTGAAGGTGATCCAAGTTGCCACTGATCACAGTGGGAAAGTGAAGTTTGAATATGTACATGACTGGATTTGTAGGTGGAAAGGCTGTGAGGAGCTAGTAAGCCACTTGGCCTGAAGGTAGAATTCAGTCACCTGATAATGCCTGGGCTTGACGGGAACACTTGGCTTTCTCTGGCTTGTCATGCCTGCTCATTCCTCATGTAATTTTGCCTTCTGCACTTTTAAAAATACATCTAAACTTGAAACTGTCACACAACCGAGCACAGGTCTGTCTAACCTGGTTCCTCTCTTGTCAGACCTTTGTGCCTGCTTCTCTTGCCCTTTATGGGGGGGGGGGGATTAGAATGAAGTCACACACAGGGCTGAATATCCTGTTGTTGAGAATTTATTTAATAAGAAAAAGTGGTAGGAAAAAAATTGCACAAACATTTTTTTCCATTCCTTAAAAGATTCTCTTGAAAAATCACATCCTGTCTACTGTCATTTGTATTGCTTTAATTTCAACTTCCAATATTTTTAGCCTTCAGAGCCTCTTTTTCTGACCTACTAGTAATATATGTATTTTCATAGTATCATGTTCTACCTCTTTTGTTGGTTTATGTCCATCTTCTTGCATAGTCTTTAGTAATTATTGTGAAAACACATGCCTAAGATTTTTTTAAAAAAATTATAAAACTATGAAATAAAAAGTAAAATTACCTCATTCTTTTGCAATACATGCTTCCCAAACACCTCTATCTGGAAAAATATTATCATACTCTAAATTGAGACCAGACAATAAAGGGACAGATGGTAAGTGCTTGGCTCAACTAAAGACAAAGCCCTTTAGACAGAGATAAGAGTGAGGAAGTTGGAGCACAGTAAGTAGATAGAGGCCTAATTGAAACACAAACAATAAAGAACTAATGAAATCTGCTGATGACAGGAAAAACAGCCACAGTAGCAACTACATATCCTAATTTCTACATATCCATCAAGTTCAAAAATAGCACCAGATGACGCTGGCCAATGACAACTGTCTTTTTCACACACCAGAAGTTACAGAGAAGCCCCATAGTTTAGTTACTTCCTTGGTACCCTCCCTGGAAGCCTGTCTTGACTAGCAAGATCTTTTCTGTATTCTAATAAATCATACTGGGTTCATGCCCCACTGCTGTCCTGTCAGTTTCATTCTTCACTGCCTTCAGGATTAGAGCCCAGAGAAAGAAAATGGTTACAAAATCTTGCATATTTTTTCACATAAAATATATATAAAATTTCATGAAAGCCTCCATATCTGTATAAAACAATTTATAGTGTCAAAAAAATCATTGCATAGGATTCTGTTGGTCAGTAGGGTCTGGTTCCTTTTTTGTCAGTACACACAGATACACACACACACACACACACACACACACACACCTATGCAGGCACATTTGTGAAGGGTATCAAGATGAGCACCACATTTCCCGATGTGATCACTTCAGGAGCCTAACTTTGGTGCTTGGTTCTTATCTCAAAATCACATGCACTTTGGACCTTCAGATTTAGGGGTAATGAATAATACATACTATGCGATTAGAAAAGATTAAAAGGACCCAACATTAGTATGGAGATTTATAGTCAAGAAAGCACTTTTGTAAATTTGACCTCATTTCATTTTCATGAGTTTGCATGTTGCCCATGAAATATACTACTCCTGTTTAGGAGTAAGAAATCTACAGGTAGCAATGTTATATTAATCTGAGATCATATGGTCCACTAAGACAAAACCTAAAGGTGGACCAGCAAGATAGCTCAGCAGACAAAGCTCCTGCTTTGGCAAGCACAGGGACCAGGATTCAGTCCAGTGGTGGTATATGCCTGTAATCCTAGCACTGCGGATGCTGAAAGCAGGAGGGTCACCAGAGGTCCATTCTGTGCGGTGAAATCCCGTGCCAAATACACAAATGGAAACAGAAAAAAGCTAGCAAGTTGCCATACCACTTTTTTTTTGTGGCCAGCTCAGCCCTCTTGGGGTCATGGCTGGTGTGGAATGTGGTGCTGCTAGGGATCAAACTGTGGTCCCTGTCCCTATGCTTTTGCTTAACCAGGCACTTTAGGCTGCTGGGATATCTTGCCAGCCTCGCATCACTTTTTTTTTTTTTTTTTTTTTTATTATCAGGCTAAACTTTTTCTTTTTGGACTGTGTGCAGAAGTGGTGCAGATGTTCTCACCAGCCCCTAGCATATCACATTTCATTCTAGAACTTGGCAGTTGTGATAGCTAAGATCACTGTGAATAAGTGCAGTGTGACCAAAGACACTGCAGGGTTGTTTCATGGTGGGAATGTAGTCAATGCTACTAATGCAGCACACCAATACTCAGAACTTATACTTAAGCAAGCTGTAGAGTGAACTGGTTCAAGAACAATTTCTGTATCTGTGAGCATTTATTTGCTGGTTCGCCAAATATTTCTTCAGAATCACTCTCAGTTTTATGCTGTCCTGAAATTGCAATCTTTAAAGAGATTCAGACACAATATTAGCAGATAATATTTTCTGAACTAAAATATTGTTATAGGAGATGACTACATTGTATTGGGTACGGACAAGATAATTCCATTCAGAAGGCTTAAAATTAAGATGTTCTCCTTGCTCTATGGCCAGAAATATCAATACTGTATTAATTGATTAAAGATGTGAGTCCTGAAGATGTCACCCAAAATTAGAATTAATGACATACCCAAATGTCTGAGGTTGAAAACATCTTGGAATGCACCAATATGTGGAACTCTCAATGAGTGCCTGTTGTGTGTCAAATCCTGGCTTGCCTTACGTTGATCTAATTTTTATCTCTGCTTCTTCATTGTCTACTTATGAAATACCTGTTGTGAGTGGCAATATAGACTGTGGAACTGATAATACCATACTTTTACCCAAAGAGAAAGACCTTAATAATAAAGGAATATATCTTGACACATAATTTATTACAAGAATCAAAATATTAATAAGTTGTAAATGAAAGGAAAAAGTTTACAAAATCAGATAATCTATTATCATTTCAAAAACTGCGAGGTATCCAACCCAGAGAAGAGTACAGGAAACATTTATAGACAATTGAAAACATAATTACAAGGCAAATGCCTATGAATGTAACACAGAAAGGAAAGAAATAAGGTAGCAGTCCTGAAAACCCCACCCTATTTACCTCTGTACAATGCTAACTCTTCTAGAAATGAGACATAATTTCTTCACTCTGATTTATACTTTTACCACCTACATGTTAATGTTTAGCTTTGCATGTTTTTAACCTTTATGAAAAAGAAATTTTGCTCTAAGAATGCTTTGTGATCTGCTTTGTTTGCTTTCATGTGAGAGATTCATCCAGATGTTGTTTAGAATAATTTGTTTTGACCACAGCATTCCTCCATGTGAATATTATCCCAAGTTAGCCATCCATTTAACTACCTGGTGTGGGCATTACCAGTTTCTGGCTCTGATGGACACCAGCGGAGTGAACACTCACTCTTACACACACGTGTTCCCAGGAAAAGATAGTTGCAGAGCATGCACATTCCTGTTTGTTAGATAATTGTCAAACTCCAGTTATAGTGACTTATTGATTTGCACAAGAGGTCTCACTCCTTTTTGCTTTGATAAGCCAAGCCTTGTTATTTCTTTTCTTTTCTTTCTTTCTTTTTTTTTTTTTTGGTATTTTTGAGACAGAGTCTCACTATGCAGTTCATGCTGGCCTTGAGCTCACTTTTGTAGTCCAGGCTGGTCTCAATCCTCTGCCTCAGCCTCCCAAGTGCTAGCAATATAGGCATGTGCTGGCAGGCCTTACCATTTCTGACTGTTTACTTTTGATCAACCCACTGGGTATTACTACGGTAATACCCCTCATTGTGATATTTCTCAGTTCTCTTTTTATTTTTACTTTATTATTCATTTTAATGAGAAGATAAAATAGCAATGAAACAGTTTCAAAACAGGTGAGTAGGACAGTTATAGCAATTAATACATTGTATATTGTTGTCTTCACAGTAGATATTCAGAAGACAAGATGTAGAGTTGATATCTTGTCTAAACACTATTAGGGACCAGGGAGATAGTTCCATGGAACAAGCGCCTGCCTGGCCAGTGCAAGGTCGTGAGTTCGAGCCCTGGTCCCACCAAAAAAACACTATTAGTGCAAACTTTTCATTGAACTAAGAGGAAGTAGCTGTATATCTATCCTATCTTGTATATACTGTTGTTCAGTTCTGATATTATTTGTTTAGCTAACCTATCACCTTGTGGAAATAGAGTATTTAAGTCCCCTACTGTGATTTTTAGTGTTCCTTTTATCTTGGAGTTTTAGCACTTTTTAAATAGATTTTTAAAAAAATTTTACTAATTTTAATTAGAAAGAAATAACAATGAGACAGTTTCAAAACAGGTTAGTAGGAGAGTTACAAAAATTAATACATTACATATTGTTGTCTTTGTAGTAGTTGGTCAGAGTACAAGATGTAGACATGATATCTTTCTAAACACTATTAGTACAAATCTTTCTTCTCATTGAACTAAGAGAAAGTATACATAGTCCAATAGTCCATAATAGTAATGAGTTATGAGCAGAACTGACAATGTAAGAAGCTGTTGACTTGAGCCTTTTACAGCTCAGCATATTAATATAGCTTTACTTTTTATACCTCATGGTTAGACTTTTCTGCTGGATAAAACCAAGTTAAAGCAAGACCTATATAACAAAAAATGTAACTTTTGTATCTGACAAGGTCAATCAAATCCCCTCAGGATTTATCTTAAAACCATGTACAGTGTTTTGTAGATCTTTTGTCAGTGTTAGCCATCTGGATGAGTCATGGCCATTGCTTGACTCTAATTGTGATTTTAATAGACATTTCCCTAGTCATCAAAACCTTTATACCTCTTTTATATATTTACTAATAGCTGGTTGTCCCCTTTTATGAGATACCCATCAAGCCCTTTACTCATGTTTAATATTTTGGTTGTGTATCTTATTCCTAAGAGTTCATCAGATTTTGTTTGGTTAAACCAACAGATATTTGAGGGCCTGCTATTCTGGGCATGTTCTTGTCACTTGGTATACATCAATGGACCAACAAAAAAGGTGCTGACCTTATGACACCCACATTGCTGTTGGGAGGAGAGAATGTAAGGTTACAGTAATCACAGTAAACAAGTGACTATTTGGAGCTGTGAATAAGGGAAGTATACCCAGAAACAAAAGAAAAAGGACTGCACTGATGAACACTGGAAGTGTTGCCGAGGGGACTTCTGTTGCATTTCCTGAGAAGTGACCTTTAAGCAGAGCCCCGAAGGGATGAAGTGCTAGTCAGTGTGTCCCGAGAACTATAAGTTAGCAGACAAAAGTGGTTCACAATGTGAGAGATAAGGAAGTATGTGGAGGGGAGAGATCATGTAAGGCCTTTGGGACATTATTATAAGGACTCTGGGTTTTACTGAAAATGAAATGAATGATCACTTCACAAATTCCCCAAAATACCTAAATCAGCATAACTAGGTCAGTCCATCTGACATTCTGGGGTAATTCACAGAAGGCAAGAACATGCTGATTAATAGGGGAAGTGATATGGTCCTTCTAGATTGTGGCGACCCTTGTCCTGAAGCTACAGAAATGATGCTTAGTTAAGTAAAAAAGTGCTAGGCTTGGTGAATAAGAAGAAAATTTTGCTGATTTTGTGTAGAGTTGTGTAAAGTGGTGATTTTTGGAAATTTGTGGATTTAAGAGGCAGGAATTGTGAATTAGTCAAATTTTAAGCTTAAAAGTGTTAATTCATAAAATTATTGCTGATTAGTCAGTATTCAGAAGTGTGAGATGGTTAAGTCAGCCAGAAATGAAACTGTAACCACACCACCAAATGGAACTTTAAAATTTGTGTTCCTTTCTTTCTTCAGAGACAAATTTTCTTTCGGCCTATGGCCCAGATAGTGGACAAAATATGAAGATGCTGACACCAGGAATTCCAACACTGAGTTTCTTCTCCAGGAGGAAAGGGATAAGGTGGATGAGAGTGACAAAGCAAGTGTGGAGAGCTGCATGATAGCTCTATGGTGCCCCCACTTGCCCACCCGTACAAGCTGAGAGGGTGATTTGAGGCAGATGGGCTCCTCCCCCTTCTTGGAGCAACCTTTAAATAAAGCCTTTTTGTCAAAACAAATGATTTGGTGAGTGGCAAACAAATGAATCTGAGCATATGAACCTAAGTGACTGATAAAAAAAATTATTGTTGAATAATAAACTAATTACTCTGTAGAACTATTGTGAGGACAATATGCAATATGTCACTTTTAAAAAAAGAAAGGGGAAAAGAAAAAAAAAGTAATGTTGATTGAATGTGTTAATGTTTAATTGTTTGATCAATATTATATACCTATATGTATTAATCTAAACTGATCTGATGATGAAAATATGTAATACAACCATTGTTAAATTTAAACAATAAAAACATTAAATCATGAAAAAAAAGAATAAACTATTATTACTTTTGTGATCAACCACCAGAGTAAATTCCTTGTTGGTCAGTGGTGGCAGGTTTCAATTTTGTTCCATTGTTTCCTATTTAAAACTTGATGTATAGCTTTTTCTATTGTCCAAATTCCTTTCTTAGTTTTTTTTTTTTTTGTCTTTTTGAGACAGGGTCTCCCTGTGCAGTTCAGGCTGGCCTTGAGCTCACTTTGTAGCCCAGGCTGGTCTCGAATTCACACTGATCCTCCTGCCTCAGCCTCCTGAGTGCTGGGATTATAGGTGTGTGCCACCACGCCCGGCTGCCCTTCTTAGTTTTTGAGGTTAGGAAGTTGGTATATTCATGTAAGAAAGACTATATTTAATTTTATTCTCCTGTATGCCCAATACATAAGGTGCTTCTTGGCCTACTAAGCAGATCTAAAATCCCTTTGCCTGTTGCTCAGAGACTAAATTTACCTTCTCCTTCCACCAAATCTTACTATCTGTTCTTATTTTTCCCATGTTCTCTAATATGTGAGGAGGACCACCCAGGCAACTCTCTTTGAAAGAAGATCAATCATCTCCATTTTGGTTAAGCCTTGTATTGATATGTACAGAGCTGGTTAGGACTTTGCCTTTTCCTTTCAACTGGCTTTAAGCAATGCATGTTGATCTAGGTGAGGTGCTGGTGGTAGTCTTTGAAGACATCGTGCGTGTTTCCTTGGTAACCCCGTGGGCTGCTCTTTAATATGAGCTGGCTTGACATAGGACAAAGAGCAAGTGCTCCATGCTGTCAGCTGGGACTGAGCCTTGAGATAGAGGCTATGACTTCCTTGGGCTTGAAGGAGTACACATCAGAGCTGAAGCACTGGACCCCAAAACATTAGAAACTATCTCAATTGTGTTATGCAGATTACTCTCTGCATATCCTTCTCTGCACATTGCAGAGGTAAATACAGGCCTCATACCTACCCCAGTTCACAATACCCACACACTTTGGACCATTTTATCCTTCATCCTCAAGCCACTTCTGCTTCATTAATGGATAAAACCTGGGTTCAACCCTGGGTCAAGGCCTTTATTCTGGATAGCCATCAACGTGACTGGACCTATGACCCCTTGACTCCCTGTAACTGTAAATATGCTTTAGTGTCTTTATTTTCACTATGGGTTGCATTGGAAGTGGTAGATTGATATTAACGATGGGATTCTAATGACTTATCCATAGGATTACAAATATAAACTTCCCAAACTGAGATGAAGTCCAAAGGCTTTCTATAATATGTAATCCCTGATTTAATGAGATCTTCTGACCATTCTACCATATGCATTTCCACTAGCTCAAAGCAAACCAGGTGTAGCCTTAAGTCTCCTCTCAACTGATTCTCTTTTCTCTAATAATCCCTATGCCAGATCTGCTGTGATTTTACCTTTAGCTAATAGTTGGTAACTGTGTCATGGAAGTGGGATAAAACCTATAATTTTGGGCTAGTGACAAAAGCTCCTATATTATTAATTGTAGCAAAGCAAATAGCATGAGCAACAAGTTTGCATGTGTTTCCCTTAACTGTACAGTGGATAGGGGTGACATGGAAGGCTGAGGGTCACTGGTACACATTTAGTGGATTGGACTACTGAAGATGACAGTGGGCTTGAGACACCATCTTGCTATAGTAAGAAGTTAGACCTGCTGCTAATATATATATATACTTTTTATTTTTTAATTTTATTTTTTATGTTATGGCCGGCTCAGCCTGCTCTCGGGGAGGGGCTGGCACAGCATGTGGTGGTGGGGATTGAACCTGGGTCCTTGTGTTTGCCTAAACTTGCTTAAGGAGATGCTTTAGACCCGTAAGCCATCTCACCAGCCCCTTTTTAAAAAAAAAAAAACAAAAAAACAAAAAAAAAAAACTGTTTTCTTTTTTGGTACCAGAATCAGCCTCTGGGCCTCATGCTTACTAGAAAGGTGTTGCGCCCCTGAGCTACATGCTCAGCCCTCTGCTTCTGCTAGTCTGAGGAGCACTTTCTTCATCTCTAAAGGTTGTTTGCCACAGACAACCTGAGAAATGCCTTAGATAAAAACTGGATCTTCAAATGAAAACAGATGTGTGAAAACAGCAGTGTCCCACCTCCAAGCCCCAGCTCAAAACACACTTTTTCCTCTGTGAGTTCCCCAACAGCACTGATCCTGACTTCACTTCTCAAACTCATTTGATCACCTGCTACTTTGTGTCACAGCAGAGATACTTCTTCTCTCTTCAGTTATGAATCCTGTAGATTTAAAAATTATTTTGTGGCTCCCACAAAACACCAACAAAAAGGACAAAAGCAACTGAGAAAAATTAAATTTCACAAATTTTATTAAGAAAAAATTTGAAGTATCACCAATTGTATCTTACACAAAGTATATATCATAGATTGAGCATGAAGATGCTGAAATTTGGTAGAAACATCATCAGAGCTAGGCTTGAAAACCACATGTTCAAAAATCAGGTTATTATTTTTGTTGGCCTTCGATCTGTGATAATATATTTGTTACAGGCAAATTATGGCATAATAAAAGCAATTACAGAAACAGACTTAATACCTGCCTTACACATATAAAGGGGAAAAGTTTAAAGAGGCAGTTAAAAAATTCATAGTGTGTCTGCCAATGATGCAATGTTTAATGATATTCTGAAGACCACTGTTTAGGAAACTATTTCGGATATGAGAGGCAGACTGACATTAACTATTTGGATCACTCCATGACCTTCTTAAATCACATAAAATAAACCTAAAAGGGCAATGTGAATAAACTTAAATCTAAGACATGGTAATGTTGTGGGACAACCTATTTCAATGGCCAAGCAAGTAAATGATGGATACATTAAATTGTAGTAATTTATTGGTGTATTACGTAGGCATCTTTAAAGATACTTAGAAGTACTTAGAGAAAGAGTAGTGCATAAAATCAATACCAAAGATTTTTCTTCTTAAACGTCAAAATAACCAGGGCCAGCAAGATAGCTCAGCAGACTAAGTGCCTGCTTAGGCAAGCTCAGGGAGCGGGTTCAATCCCTGGCATCACATGCTGCATCAGCCCACCTCAGGCAAGCTTAGCTGGTGACTGAGTCTGGGCATGTTGGTGCACACCTGTAATGCCAGTGCTAGGGAGGCTGAAAACAGGAGGATCTCTACGACTTAGAGCTGTGTAGTGAGACCTTATACAAAAAAAAAAAAAAAAAAAAAAGCAAAACAACTATTGCTCTTCTCTGAGCTTCCAGCTTTGCTCAAAATTTCTTGATGGGACAACTGTTCCTATTCAATTCATATGTAGAAAGGAGTCAAACAAAGACACACTTTTTAACTTTTAAATCTATTTGTCACTATTCATACCAACAGAATTTGCATAACCTTTCCAGGGCTATAATCACACTTATTTCAGCTAGAAGCTGCCTAATTTCCTTGCAGATGCATGGTATTTTTTTGGCCAGCTCAGCCCACCCTGAGAGCAGGGCTGGCACAGCATGTGGTGCCAGGAATCAAACCGAGGTGGCCTTCCCTTGCCTAAGTTTTCCTAATCAGGCACTTTAGACCACTGAACTATCTCACTTGCTCTATAGTGCTTGTTTTTTTTTTTTTTTTTTTAAATAGTACTTCAGGGCCAGTGAGATAGCTCAGTCGACTAAGCACCTGCTTAGGCAAGTGCAGGGACCTGGGTTCAATCCTGGTTCCACATGCTATCCCTCCCCTCCCCTGGTGACTGAGTCTGGGCATGGTGGTACTGAAAACAGGAGGATCACTGTAAATCTGAGTTGTGTAGAGATCCTGCACAAAAGACATAAAATTTAAAAAAAGATAATAAAATAAAATAGTATTGCATTGTTTCCAGATCTATTTTCTCAACGCTTTATATTGTCACTCTAATTTGATAACTAACAATTTACATTTATTACAAATAATACTTGGTTATATGTGATAGATTTTTAAGCAGTGCAGTAAAGAGACAGGAAAGATTAAAAAGGCCTTATTAACTCCAAAGACACAGAGAAGATTGAGGGAAGAAGAGGCAGATAGATCCTCTGGCTTGAGATAAAGAAAGCTGAGGCTTTGGGCTTTTGTTAGGGCTGAAGTTTGAGGGGTGATGTTTAGAAATACCTGCGAGCTCATTGGGGTCTTTCCTGTGGTGGCTGGAAAGGTGAAAGAATATTGCACCCTGGGCTGGGTTAGAGAAGAAGTGGGAACAGGGTCTCCAGCAAGATAAGCTTTATTTTAAGGGCTTCAGACATATTAGATGACCACCATAAAATTCAGCAATTCGTACTAGAGCCAGAACATATCAACATGATTACTGACCATGAAAGATAATCAATAGATACTTTAGGTTAAAATAATTTATTTACAAGTACATAAGCAACCATAATAAAAATTGTAAGTTGTGCTTTTTAATAGCACAAAGTAAGCAGAAAAAAAAGGAGGAAAAGCAGCATCATAACTTTTAGGATCTGGAAAGTAGATACTAAGTAGCAATTTACCAAACACATCAGAGAAATCTGAAGCCCAAGTAAAAAACAGAACGTGATAAAGAGCAACATTATTTTTATCATGGCATCTGCAAACTGCTCAAGAAATAACAGTGCTGGAGGGCACCTCTGCAAAGGGTGGTGGAGATGTAGTTTAAGAAAATTGCCTGGAAGCCTAAGAATTGCCTCTGAGTTTTCTCTCCCTACCCCACTGAACTCAGAACTCATCTCCACACCTAAAAGAGTTTAATCTTTAGATATGATTTTTTTCAAAAAACATCTATGAAGCAAGGAACAATAGTTATAGCTGTAAACAAAGATGTTGTATGAACAAATAGAGCAAGTTAAAATATGCTACTGGAAGTAGATGATACTGCTGGAATGTATCATGACCACATTTCCATCCTTTTCCCCCAATCTGTCTTCAAGAATGTCAGCATTATTTAGACTATATTTTCCAAGCAGTATGTCAGAAAAGCCATTTCTACCTCCAGATTGGGCTTCCTCCAAGGAAGAACTGTCAATAAAATGACATATTCTCAAGCTCACATTTGCATCCTCCTATTTATCTCAAGTTAATGGTCTAAATCTCACCAAAGTTTATATTGTATACAATGTATGTAGACAACCAAGGATATCCAGAGATTTGAGAAAAAAAAAATGAAAAGCCTACATTAATGTTTTCAGAGATATATGAAGAGATATTATATTAAGGAATCAGGAAAGAATGGTATAAAAACATTTATAAGACACTAGAATTATTAGAAATTAACAAGATGGTAGCAGGAATTTAAAATGCACTAGGAGGTTTGGGAGATAAACTGGAAGAACTCTCCTAGGTAATAAAAGGTGAAACATTGTGACTGATCAACATGGCTCAAGAGGAGGAGTCATAACTGACAGACTCAGAGAAGATCAGCTAAAAACAGGTAACTGGATGAAGGGAAAGAACATACACCCTGGTCTTTTCAAAATATCACTTTGAAAGAAGAGACTTGTGGATCAAACAGAACATAGGCATAGAATATTAAAAGCGGGAAAGCGGGCAGTAGGACTGGCCTACAGGGCCTCCACTCTCACCCCTACACGATAACCTGGAATTTCCCAAACAGCTGGAGGGTCCAAGGTAGCAAGGCAATACCCAGCCTCCCAGGAGAGACCGGAAGTATGTAAGTTCTTTGTCTCATCCTCCCCTCTCCAAACACAGAGAAGGCTTTAGCTAGCAATGTTTTCACTGGCATACACCACAGGCAGAATGGTCAGGAATGCAAGAGATTTCCTCCTCGCCTGTCAATCTCAGTCTGTGAGGGGATAAAAAAGGTTTGTTTCTTGTGGTGGGAGTCTTCCTTATTGGACCCTGGGTACACTCACACCAAGCAGAGCACTGATCTGGTACACAGAGCTAACACTAGTTTGAGTCTTCAGCGCCTTCTTTGGCTGGCTCAAGCCTATACCAATCTCCAATCTTAGACCTGCCATAGACTGTCTGATATTTAGTATGAGTCTTGGGCAGCTGGACCTACCTGGGGTGCTCTAATCTGCATGAATCTCCATGTTGTACCCCAGCACTGTGGTAATGCCCATCAGGAACAGGTATATAGCCTCTACCTTGGGCACAGGGGAATCTCCACCCTGTATTTTGCCAGCATCCTGGGCACAGTTCCTGTCTGGCACAATAGGCCAGTCCTCTACCTAATTAGTAATAAGGATTAAGCATCTGCGTGCACTGCTCAGTACTCCAGATGTTTGTGAGGCACTGCTCAGTCCCCTGTGCCAGACTCTTCCCATTGTTACTCTTGGGACCTGGATCTCCTCTGGGCATTCTGGAGCAATAGGAGCCTCCATATGCTATGTGGAGCTCATTCTATGAATACTGGAATAAATATCATGTAACTAGCACTGGCCCACAGCCTGCAGAAATCCAGGACAGGAGTTTCAAAGCCAAGACCCTTCACCTTCCTTGTTCTGACACTCCAGCTTGAATAGCTGCCACAAAGGAAATTACAGAGGGAGGTCCCTTTGGCCAAGTAACCTCCATATGAACTTACATACTAAGAGGGGCAAAGAGGAATGTGACTTATGTGATTAAAAACCATGACACCTTGGTGCAGGTGATGAGCTGCAGGTGATGAGTGGAATCTGATAAGATGGTCCCTGGCACTTTCGTGGACACAGGCTCAGTCATGGGGCTGTCAACAATTCCTACCTCTTGTGCAGGAATTTGGAGGCTGGAAGGGGACAGTTGTCACTGGGAGGAGCTTATCCTGCTCCTTGCCCAAATCACCTGGCTGAAAGGTGGGAAGGCATGTGGCCTCTCTGTACATTAGGGCCAGGATGGGTGAGTGGGTCAGTGCAGAACCTGTGGTCACCACCTAGGCAGGAAGTCCTCGAATAGTCAGTCACCTGGTCCAAGGACAGAAAGTCAGTCTACACTCCATGCAAACCATTTCTCTGATGGAGTCTACACATCTCATCACAGATTTCAAATTGTCACAAGTCTTAAAGATGGACACCCAGGCACAATGGTAAATTTTGAAATTCATTTTTAAAAACTGTTTAATGATATACAGCTGTAATTCCAGTAGTCTGGGAGGTTGACGAAAGAGAACCAGGGCCAGCCACTATCAGTGGACTAAAGTGCCTGCTCAGGCAGACCAGGGACTGAGGACCTGGCATGCCATGCTGGTTCCATTCCAGGGGGAATGCTTAAATGGCTACTGAGACTGGGTGTGGTATCATGCACCTGTAATCCCGGTGCTTGGGAGGCTGAAAATAGGAGGATATTACAAGTCTGATCTGTGTGAGACCCTGTAGACCTTTGTATTAAATACATTTAAAAAAAAAGAGAGACAGAAAGAAGAAGAAAGGAAAGGAAAGGAAGGGAGGACAGAAGGAAAGAAAGGAAGGAAGGAAGGAAGGAAGAAGGAAAGGAAAGGAAGGAAGGACAGAAGGAAAGAAAGGAAGGAAGGAAGGAAGAAAGAAGGAAAGAAAGAAAGAAAGAAAGAAAGAAAGAAAGAAAGAAAGAAAGAAAGAAAGAAAGAAAGAACCATTTGAGCCCAGGCTGGGTAACTTAGTGAGACACTATGACAAAATTAAAAATTATGAAATGGCGATGTAGCTCAGGAAGTTTCAATCCCCCATACTGAAAATAAATTTACTGAATTGTAAATTACCTCAGTGTATTCTACAGTGTGCAATATAAGACTGAACAAATTACCTCTGTGAGCCTTCATTCCCCAGTACCCAGGAGCTCTGAGATTTCATATTTTTGTTTATTTGTTTGTTTTGCAGGACTAGGATTCAAACGCACAACCTTGTACTTGCCAGGCAGGTACTTGTACCACAGAGCTATCTCTCCGGAGAGATTTCATATTTTAGAAATAAAGTTTAATCCAAATCTAGAGACTGTTTCTCCATCTTCATATAGGATAAGTGAGACTATACGCTTCTGTCCCTCTGTCCTCTGGGATGTGACAAATGTCAGCTGGGATGCTGTTATGGTTAATGTGTAATTGTCCCCTGAAAGCCTCATGCAATCATGGGGCATTCTAGAGTTTGAGATTTGACTCATGATCCATTTGGATTATGTGTTTTAGTACTGATGCGGCTATGGGTCTGGGGAATTGGTAAATATAGATCACATATTGATCTTTTCAGTAAAATTTATCAGTTCTTAAAAACAGTGGGGTATCCTCAAAGTACATTATTTATCCCTCCTTTTAGAGATCTCTTATCTGTCAGCAATATGTCATGAGAAGAGAAAGAGGTAGATACTACTAGTGAAAAAAAAATGAATGAAAATTAAACATTATCTTTAACTTCTTCAGAATTGGCATCCAATTAAATACCTTGTCTTCATGACAATTCATTACAAATCAAGTTTTTACCCCTTAAATTTATGAACCAAAATAATATTTGAGAAAAATCATTCAGAATTTCTTAAAAATTCAGAAAAGTGTTACAAATAGAGATGTTTCTACAGTGAATGTCAGAGGCAGTACCCAAAAACTACCTATGTAAGGAACTTTTTTTTTTTCTTTTTTGAGACAGGGTCTCACTGTACAGTTCAGGCTGGATTGGAGCTCACTTTTGTAGCTCAGGCTGGTCTCGAACTCGCAATGATCCTCCTGCCTCAGCCTCCCAAGTGCTGGGATTACAGGCGTGAGCCACCACGCCCGGCTAATGTAAGGAACTTAGGCTGTACCATTTCAATCTTTTCTCCAGTGACAGATAACATACAAATTACTTATACAGCTAATACCCTTTCCCCATCAGCTTAAGTAAACTGAAGGAAAAGATTCCAAGGGTGGGTTTGTGTAATATGTGGAATTTATGCTTGACATCTTATGTGGAGTTATTTTTGTATGAAGTCTTGTGGACATCAGATGTGTTATGTCTAGTTATCCCCACAAAGCCTCATGCAATCATGGGGTGGGGACTTCTAGAGTTTGAGACTTCACTCATGATCCACTGGGAATGTGTTTTAGTACTGATGGGATTATGGGTCTGAATACTGCTGGGATTATCAGTGTGGCCTGAGGCAGACAGCCTGAATGTAACATAAAGAGAGACAGAGACAGACTCTCTGTTGCTCTCTGCTGCCCAGGTTGGTCAGTTGCCTCTGTCCCCATTTTGTTGCTGTCTCACCACCATGAACTGAATGCTTCCTGCCATGTGCCAGTCTGCCTTGGAGCTGGCTGAATATGGACTGAAACCTCCAGTAACTGCAAGCTAAATAAACCTTTCCTTCCTTCATTTTCAGCGTCAGGTATTTTTCCCAGCCACGAGAGAAGAGTAAATAAGACAAGATGAAAACATGTAATTAATAAGCAAAATAAATCTTCATGCCCCGAATTTCAAATTTCTGGCTAATTTATAAGCTGTTCAAAGCCCATGCTTTGTGGATATACATTTGAGTGAACCCCATGTACTCCTCAGCTAGTCACCACGCACATTTTGTCCGTTAGCCTTCATTTCTTTTGTCTGTATTTTTTCTCCTTTGGCTGTTGTAAAAATATTATTCCTATTTCTGTCACACTATCGCCTTTTAGTTTGTCTCGCAAGAATGTGACATCAGCAGCCAAATGGACCTAGGGGGAAGAAACCAGATGTTTAAAGGACAAGAAAAAAAGAACTCTAAAGTGTTCTTAATATCTTTTTACAACTTCACTTCTCTCTGTGTGGAAAGGTGCACATGAAACCCTTCTGTGGATCAAAGGCCTGGTATGTGTGTCTTCTAGAGATGACCCAGAACCTGTGCGCCTGTGCTGACATCTGCTGTGACAAAGGTAGTACTTGAATGGCCTGGGGCAGGGGGCCTGGAAGGCTCAAACTGGAGGACTGGTCAGCTATGCTCACATGGCAGGGCCAGCCTCTGTGCATCCCTCTTGAAGAGGACACAATTCCTGCTTCAGTATGCATGGCTCAGCACATTTGTGATACTGATTTGTCATAGATCATTATCATTAGTTAAATAAAACAGTCACTTAGTGGAATAATATTTAACAATCAATTATGGCTTTGGGGAGCTTTGGAAATCATCAACTCTAGAAATTATAAATATAAATTAAGGATTGAAGTTACAGACATGAATATTTAACTCCTAGGCCTTCTTTCTCTTCATGAAGCATTTCCCGCATCCCTCAGTGTTTCCTACTCTACTCATTTAATGTATTCATGTAAGACTGGCAGGATACTTCTAACTCACCCTAATAGGGTATTTGTTTAGTTATTTAAGTTGTTAATAAACAAGATAGGGCCAGTGAGATAGTTTAGCAGAATAAAGCACCTGCTTTAGCAAGCTTAGGCAAGCACAGGGACTGTGGTTCAATCCCTAGCACCACATGCCATGCCAGCCCCACCCCCAGGGCGAGGTGAACCAGCCAGAGGCCAGACTTGGTGGTCCATGACCCTAGTCTCATTACTAGAGAGGCTGAAAGCAGGAGGATCACAAGTCTGAGCTGTGTGAGACCATACAACAAGCCAACACTATAAATAAATAAATGAATAAATAAATAAATAAAATAAATGAAAGTACCTACTACAGGCAGACTGAGAAAAATGTCTAGGTTTAGCAGATGATTAGTATTTATTGATGGTTATCTGACTCATTTCCTTCTCTCATAAAAACACTTCTAACCTAGAATTTGATAAAACATAGATCCTCATAGGTCAAATCATACAGTGTGCAAGACCATGCCTCGTGTTACCCATCAGCCAGCAGATGGATAAAGAGAGCATGAGGCAATATAGAAGCTAAATTTATCCTCTACTTTAAAAAATTGATTAATTTTTATGCGTTTGGTACCTAGTCTCACTATACAGGTTGGACTCAGAGTGATCATCCTGTTTCAGCTTCCCCTGTGCTGGGATTACAGGGGTGTGCCACAACACCTGGTCTTGGTGGCAGGCTCAGCATGCCTAGAGGCAGGGCTGGCATGGCACATGGTGCTAGGAATCCAACCCATTCCCTACACTTGCCTAAGCAGGGGCTTAGTCCAGAGTTATCTCGCCAGTCCTGGACAAACTTTAAAAAAATGTTAGGATAAAAGCATGTGAATAATATATTATTAGTATATTTTCACATTTTTGGATTATCTTTCCCCTAATTATGATTAATAATTAAAAGTTATATGCACAAGGCATCATTATTGACTAGCTCTATTCATGTCTAGGTTTTGGCGGCCAGTCAGCCCCATCATTTTTAGTAATGAAGACTCTGCAAAATAAGATTGTTGGCCCTGTCCAAAAACTTAATTGCATGTGTATTACACTGTGAAAGATTCTGAACCACAACAACCTAGCTGAGCTGCTCCTAGATTTCTGATTCTTAGCAAGTATGAGAGATAACAAATGTTTACTATCTTAAGTTGCCATGTTCTGAGGTAGTTTGTTACGTATCATCGAGCAGCTGTACCCCCGGCAAAATGAAGTACATGTGTTACCATTTCCAGGGCCCCTCTGATGATCCCACAGAGTAAATTGCAGTAGCACAGAGAAGACCGCCCAGCAGGGAGCTCTTCCACAAACTCAGATAGAGGATTCTTGTCTAGAATCAGTGAAAATTCATTTCTGCTTGAATTTTTGCAGGTCACACTTGGTGTAACTCCTAAGTACATCTTGAAAGCAACCTGATAAAAGATAAAAAAAAAATTATCGTCACTTGATCTAGTAAAAATATATATTAGTATGACAACCAAATACCCAGCCCAATGATTAAGCAGGTAGTGGTACAATCAGCACTTCCAGGTTCACATTTAGCTTTGCAACTTATTGTGTAACAGAACCCCCTTCACCCCCAGTATACTCCAGTCTCTTAGTTGTCCAGGTGACAGTTCCTGCTTCATTTATGGTTGCTTCTGGCTCTTGGAAATGGCTGGTCTCTGTGATACATAGCTGGTCAGTATGATGTACATTGTATAAACCAATTCCCAACTGACAAGTCATGCTACCTCTGTACTTCCTATTTACTTATCTCATATAAGCCCTAGACCACCAGAGATCAGAGGCTAATATTCTGGGAATGATCCTGATCAGTGCCTGATGATGTAAATAAACTTGCCTCCAAGTCCCAGGTGCCATTTCAGTGTTTCTGTCCTGTTGCATGTCATCCTATGTCATATGAGAGTCCAAAATCTACTTATTTTTATGAACTATCCTACTAGTACCTAAGAAGAAGCCGGAAAGTAAGAAGAACTCTAAGACAGAAACTTCAGACAGCAAACTGTTAAACAGAAATCACAATCATGCTACTGTAGATGACAAGTCTCTGAGGAGGAACCAAGGGTAATGTTAGGACAAACATAAACGAGACACAATATGATCCTCAGGAATGGCTGGGCTTTTTTTCCCAGTACTGGACGGGATTCACAAATGTAGAAATCAAAGAAATGTTGGACCCAGCCCAAACCCCACCGCTGGGAGCTGAGCCTG